>NW_021025162.1:471115-524839 GCF_004153795.1 Camellia sinensis
TCACATAAAATCTTGTTTGATAAATTTTTTTATTTTAATCAGTGTTTCAGTTTATAATTTGGCAGAAATGTGTTTTCATTTTGAGTTTCAGTTTTTTTTTTTTACCACCCATATAGCCAGCACCGCACCATTTTCTACCACCGTCTTCTGCCACCACCACCCACCTACCACCACCTGCCACCACCACATGCCACCCACTCGCCACCACTCACCCCTTGCCACCACTACTACCACCACACCACCTAACACCCACCTTCTCACCCGCTACCACACACGATCATTGTCATCCACCGCCGCTATTGCCCACCTTCTCACACCACTCCCTACTATTCACACTACCATACACACTCACCAACACCACCACCACTACCACTACCGCCCACTCCACAACACACCACTCCTACCTACGCCACGTCACCCACAACACCCACACCACTACCATCGCCACTATCCAACACTCGCCACCAACCATCTCGCACCACTGTACCCCACCACCACACCCAACATCACCATCCACCACCCACCCGCCACCGCACCACCACACTGTATCCGCCACCCACTGCCACCACCACCCGCCACTGTCACCTACCCACCCACCACCATCACTACCCACCCGCACCATCCGCCACACCGTCATCCGCACTCTGTACCCACCACCCACCTGCTACCAACCACCACCACCAACCCACTCGTTACCACTACCCACCGTCACTTCCACTCACCCACACCCACACTTGCCATCCGCCCCACCTGCCATCACACTTGCCACACCACACCACTCGCTACCACCCACCACCTACCCACCACCTCACACACACATCTGCCACCCCTACCACACCAGCTACCCACCACTACCTCACATTTCCACCACAGTCTTTCGCCGCACTTGCCATTTCTCTTATATTTTTTATTTAATTTTTTAAAAAATTTTGTCAATTACAAACGGTTTGTAATTATGTTTTTCTAAAAATAAACAAAACCAGTTTATAATTTTTATAAATATAAACTGAAAACGTAAACGTTACCAAACACCTCTTATAATCTATAAATATAATTTCATCTCTTTTATTTGTATTTTATTTGGATAAATCTTTTAAAATATGATTCCACTACACATTTAAAATATAATTTTTCACGTTTGCTGTTTGTTTCTCTTTATTGTTTTCATTTTGAAAAGTAGAGATTTTTTGGTAATATTTGAGTCTATCCAGTATTCTCCTGAACATTGCAGGTTGACGCGGACATGTATTTATTATTTTTTTTTTTTTTTTTTGAATTGTATTGCCGTCGCATCTGCCCCAATTTTTATTTGATATATATATATATATATATATATATTTGTTTTTAATATTTTTTAAATATAAAAATTATTTTTTTAGACCAAAATGACATTTTTTTTTAAATTTAAATGTTAAAAAGAATTTAGTTGTGAATTTTGAATAGAATTTTGAATGGTGTATTTAGTTATGAATTATAACTTTTTGAATTGAGTTTTGAAATTTCAAAATGCATAACCATACAAATTTTTTTATTTCACATGTAACATCAAACATTCAAAACTCAATTCAACACTCAACTCAAAATTCAATTCAAAACTCTTTTCAAAACTCATAACCAAATAAATTTTCTACATTCAAATCATAATTCTAAAACTCACAAACTCAAAATACAATTCTATTATCAAATCATATTTCTAAAACTCTACCAAACACTACCTTACTTTTTTTATTTTTCGTATTTTAATGTTTTGAATGAATTTTTTTATATATATTTTTTAAACAATTTTTTTAATTTTTAGACACATCTAAAATAAATACACTTAAAAAGTATAATATTTGTGAAAAAAATCTTTAAAAGTTACACTAAATATCAAAAAATATAAAAAAAAACCAAAATTCAGGTTATATATTTTTGTGCATTTATTAAATTTTCAAAATATTTTTTCACAAATGTTTTACTATGTAGATACATTTAAGTATGCTGCATCTAAAAAAGTAAAAAAAAAAATTACTTAAAATTTAAAAAATATTCACTAAAAAAAAAATATAAAAAACAAAAAACTCAATTTTCAAAAAATCGAATTCAGAAAACTGAATCCACATACACTGATTAGGTAGGTGTTTGAGAAGTTGGTTATTTTAAATTTTAGTTATTTTAGTAGGTTAATATAGTTGTATTTGAGAAGAAATTAAATTTTTTTTTTGGTAGTTAAATGTGATGTTTCTGAGAAAAAAAGTAAAATAATTATGAATTTGATATTACATTTTATCTTATTAACTATTTAAACTTATTTTGTCTTTTAATGTTATTTTAGCAAAAAAAAAAAAAGCCAAAACTTTTTCCTCCCAAACACCCCCTATATCTGGAAATAATACAGCCCTGTTTCGAAAGATGATTTCAGATTAAAATAGCCAATAAAAATAAAATAGATTAAAATAATTAATAAGATAAAATATCACATCTAAATCATAATTATTTTATTTTTTTCTCTCACAACCATTAAATCAACTATAAAAAAAAGTCTATTAACTTTCCAAACACAACTTTTTTAGCTAGACTAAAATAGTCAAAAAGTCAAAAAATTAACTAAAATAATTAACTTCTCAAACAAGCCCTATATTAACTAAAACTCTTGCACTCTGTTTATTTGGATAGAAAATATTTTTTAGTGTTTGATATAATAAAAAATGAAAATTAACGAAAAATGTTTTTCATGATTGACAGAAAGCAAGTTTATATGGATAGAAAATGTTTTCCACTTTTAAAAGAAGGAAAACATTTTCTGAGCCAAAGTCTTACCAATGTCACCACACTACCACCTCCACCACGATACTACCATTACAATAGCCATTGCCACCTTTATTGTTGCGATCACCACTATCGCCGCCCCACCTCCACCACATGTACCTCCACCTTTGTTTCACCACCACCATCAAATATAGAAAAATATTTTCTAAAGAAAATTTATGTGGGAAATGTTTTCCATTTGAATTTTTTTTTGTCTAAACAAAAGAGCATTACTAAAAGTATGTGTATCCAAATATTATTAGTTGTTTAAGGTGATGTTAAATTTTCAGGTTAGGATTGATTCATGAATTTAGGTAAGGATTTGAAAAAAATGAAAAAAGAAATTGTAAGTGAAATATGAATGAAAATGAAATATAATTATATTTCACACATATTTTTCGTTTCATTTGCCAAATTATTATACAAATCCATGCTAGAAAAACATGAATTTTTTTGTTAGATTTATCCTTGTATTTTTTTATTTTTTTTTTGGTGCTAATAAATTTTCAACTCTCATAATTTGAGTTTTACTAATAAGTTTTTAACAAAATTGATATATGTGGATTTTTTTTAGACCTTTTAAAAAAAAAATCATTGAGTATAAATTTCAAAAAGAAAATGAATATAACGATTTTTGCTCATTCAAAACAGTAATATAGCATTTTTTGGGTGCAAAATTAAGCGTTCGAAACTGCATTCGTACGGGTAGATCTTAAAAAATACATGGAGTTCAAAAAAAATCATTTAAAACGGACTATTGAGCGAAAAGTTATGACATGTTAAAGTTTTAACACCATAAATAATTTTTTTAAATTTTTTTTGTACAACTTCAGTTACCTATCTGTCTAAATTCAGGTAACTATTTGTTCTAATTATGGAGACAAATAAGTTAAAATAATTTGAATGGATAAGTAGAAATAATGGGCCAAATCAATTAAAATAATTTGGAAAGATAAGTTAAAAATGTGAGAACAAATAGCTTCAAACATGGGGACAAATACGTTAAAATAATTTAGATATATAAGTTAAAATAATTTAGACAAATAGGTTAAAAATATTAGGACAGATATCTTAAAATAATTTGGACAGATAAATAAAAATAGTGTCACAATTAGGTTCAAACATGATGACAAATATGTATAATAATTTGGACACATAGGCATGTATGTAGGACCAAAAAAAAATATTTATGGCGTTAAAATTTCAATCCATCATAATTTTGCGTTGGTCAATCTGTTTTGGATGAATTTTTTTTATTTCATATATTTTTTTGAGATTTATCCACAATACAGTGGTTTTGAGCAATTATTTTGTTGTTTTAGAGGTCATTTAGGAATTGATTGTTTTAGTTGATTTTTTTTTAATTTTAAAGAAAAAAAAATATGTAAAAAAATAGAAAGAATAGTTGACTTTTTTATTATATTAGCCACTCCCCAAATAACCTCGTGATTGATTGAAAAATCAATCTATTTACCTTTTTGTTATATAAATTTTATTCAATATTAATCTTGTTCGAAAGATTTAAGAAAGACAAATCCAAATGTATCAATTTTGTTAAAAACATATTTGTAGAACTTAAATTATGAGATTTTAAAATTTTTGAGAGCAAAAATGTCGAGGATTGTCCTTATTACTACATGTTTAGACTAGGGGTGAGCAGTGGATATACCGATCTGCCCAAACCGACTGAACTGAAACGATTCGCCACATTTTGGACGGATGCGTGATGATGAGTAGACAGTTGCAGATTGATTTTTTCCAATCCGCCTAGTTTTGGACGGATGACGGATTTGAGGTTCATTTGACCGCAACCGAACCGCCAAACCGCCGAACATCCCTAGTAATTTGTAAGACTTTGTGTTTTCAATTTGTTTATATATTCTATTTTTGTTTTCAATTGAAAAAGGAGTTTAAATATTTTGTTGAATATATTGTGTTGAAAAAGAGTTTTAAACTAAAATATATTTTTTGAATTGAAAAAAATAAATGTATTATTTATCTATATATTTTAATTTTTAAATCTAACTCTAAAAATAATAAATAAAAAAGATTATATATGCTAGTTGGTTTTTGTTTTCAAAAACAAATATAGATGTAACTGTACGGGGAGGAAATAATTCTCCTCGTATAATCCTGTTGACCAAGTCCACGCTCCTCCGTACGACGTCGCTTTACCACCTGAAAACACAAACGTGAGCTAGCCGGCGGGTGTGTGCCGGAAACCTCTCCGATGCCTAAGTCAGTAAGCTTGACAAATAGACAAAGTTTTATGTTCTCAGAAAGAATTGTGTTCAATTACCTCCTCCAAGGTGGTGCTTGTGAGCTTTTATAGGTTTCGAGTGGCATAATCCTAGTAGGACTTTTATTTCTCCATGCAGAGTCCTCCTAGGATTCATACTCCTAAGAATAATGCTTATCCTTTTACACCCTCCCCCACTGCTTAAACCAAGTGGGATAGTTTTCACTTTGGCCGAACTACTATATGACCGAAATAAGCTTGGCTACGCAGAGCCACAGAGAAGGCCGAACTGTCCTTAGCTCGGTCTTCTCCTCCAACTCCTTATCTCGGCTTTCCCCTGTTCAACCATGGTGTGTTTAGATCAAACTTCCAAGTGGCAAGTTCTGACCGACCTAACCATAATATGTCACGACCGGACTAAATGCAAGGCCGGACTCACTTCAAACTGCCACCGGACCGGAGTTGCTTTACACATTCTCGAACCGGAATAACCATACCTCTCCTGAGCCGGAATAACTTCACTTCTTTTGGGCCGGAGTATCTATACCTCTACTGGGCCGAAATAACATTACGGCTTCTTACCGATTCCTTTACGCTTTGGGCCGCAGGGCCCAACTCACAGCTCGGCCCAATTCTTTCCCAAAAATTACCCTCTCAACATTCTAGCTCGCATCATTCATGGTGTGTCTGTCTCCTCTGGTGTGAAGGGGTTTTCGTATTTAATGTTGTGAGAGCCTCATTAATGGTTGATGTATGGCTGCAATAACTTTGTAGGATCTTTGTTTGCTTATGTGGCTAGGCCTCTGCTTGACAAGCGTTTGAATGCTATTGGTCCTAGTCCATCATTGATTTCTCAAGATTACTGGGATTTAATATCTAGCATGTGGGTTGGGTCCTGAGTCGTGGGTCAGACCCTCTTGTGGGCCCACCGATATCATAATTAAACACTATTTTTCTATTGCACTATTTCTTGCAAAAGAATTGTATTTGTAGTTTAAAACAATTTGATCACATATATGTCTATTTGGCTATAGAGGAAAACCCAGAGCTTTTTTTAGTGAGGCCAAAACAAGTTGATAATGTACAAACTTGATTTACAGACTGATGATATCAGTTACTAGAGAGAGATCACTGTCACTCACCATAGATTTACAACATCCAAGCCCATGAAAATTAGAATACCAGTATGACAATAGATGAAGAAATATAGAGAAATAACAAGTAGATCTAGACAATGGCAATCTGATCAACAAATAACAGGATTCATAAGAATAGGAAACCATAACCCGCCCTCCGACTATTACAAGCAATTCATGTCTTACTATTCCATACATATAATCTATAGTCATAATTTCTATGTGACATGGATATAGAACATGTATATCAAAATATAGTATCCAAGTTCATACAAAGTAGATGCTCCTCGAGCGTATATCAAAATAAAAGAGGGCATTCCCTCTCATAACAAAGGTCACAACCATATAAAATACTGGGCATGTGGCTTGAACAAAATATAACAAAAGAGTGCCCTTACTCATCATCCATATATACATGCATTACTGGGAAGGTGGGCCACCATCGAAACTTAAAAATAATTAACAACAAAGGAGTGAACAAAAGTCTAGTATAGAGATTTTTGGCATAAATTATATGAATAAGGCAATGAATGTGATCATTTTTTATTTTATTTTTTTGATCGGCAGAGAAAAAATTTCACTAAAAACATGAAATTTAAAGATTCAAGAAAAAAAGATGCATTGAGAGAGATTCGAAAAGAATAAACTCTCCTATATTACTGCTAGGGGTGAACAGCGGATATATCGATCCGTCAAAACCGACCGAACCGAACCGATCCACCGCATTTTGGACGGATACGTGATGACGAGTGGACGGTTGCGGATTGATTTTTTCCAATCCGCTTAGTTTTGGACGGATGACGGATTTGAGATTCATTTGGCCGCAACCGAACCGCCAAACCGCCGAGCATCCCTAGTAATTTGTAAGACTTTGTGTTTTCAATTTGTTTATATATTCTATTTGTGTTTTCAATTGAAAAAGGAGTTTAAATATTCTGTTGAATATATTATGTTGAAAATGAGTTTTCAACTAAAATATATTTTTTGAATTGAAAAAAATAAATGTATTATTTATCTATATATTTTAGTTTTTAAATCTAACTCTAAAAATAATAAATAAAAAAGATTATATATGCTAGTTGGTTTTTGTTTTCAAAAACAAATATAGATGTAACAATATGGAGGCACACAATCTTTACTACTACCCGGTTCATGGTTTTGGTGGTTTGAACTGTTTTTATATTTTAAGAACCACAAATTATAATAGTTTATGTGGATGAGGCATACTGTACTTGTAATGTGTGGATAAAGTTTCAAACTTTATTTCTTTGGATGAGGCATGCAGTGATTGTAATATTCTATTAAGTCATTGACTGTAGTTTTTATTTTTATTTTTTGAGAAAGTGCACAAGTTGAATTATGTTGAAAATTTATAAAATTTTAAATCGCCAAACCGATTCGCATCTATCTGCCAATCCGCCAATCTGCTCAATCCACATCCGTCGGATTGGGGGATGGATGTGGATTGATTTTCTCCAATCCGCCAATCTGACGGATGGATGACGAATTGAAAGTTCCGTGGCCTCAACCGACACGCGCCCACCCTAGTTTGGACTTACCAATCAGAAAGTATCATGCATATGTCCTCTTAACAACAAACACCAAAACTTAGACCATTTCAAAATGGGATTTTTATTGATAAGTCCAATTTAGAAGTGTTTTAACCCAAGAAGTCCATGAAGGAATTTTTTAACCCATTTAGTCCCATGTATGTATAGTTTTATTCCATAAAGTCCATTTTCTTGATTTACACTATTTTCTTGGACACTTATGCCCTCATATTTTATTTTGATACCCATATAAATATTTTTTCAACGATTAGCAATTTAATGATGTGAACATTTATATTTTAAAATTCACATTTGTAGGAATGTAAATTGACCCGTAGGCGGCCCAAAACCCGCCCGCGAGCCAGGGCGGGCCCGGCCCGTTGACAATGTGAATATTCACATTAACATGTTAAAATTCACATTAATAGGAGTGTAAAATTGGCCCCCGTCCCGTGGCGGCGCGAAACCCGTCCGCGACCCATGGGCGGCCCAGGGCAGGCCCGATCCGGCCCGTTGACAATGTGAATATTCACATTGACATGTTAACATTCACATTGATAAGAGTATAAAATTGGGCCGCGGCCCATGGGCGGGCAAAAGCCCGGCCTGGCCCGTTGACAATGTGAATATTCACATTGACATGTTAACATTCACATTGATAGGAGTGTAAAATTAGCCCGCGCCCCGTAGCTGCCCGAAACCCGCCCAAGGCCCGTGGGCGGGCCCGGCCCGGCCTATTGACAATGTGATGTTCACATTGACATGTTAACATTCACATTGATTAAGAGGTATAAAACTAAGACAGCAGCCCATGGGCGGCCCGACTCGGCCCGGCCCGGCCCGTTGACAATGTGAATATTCACATTGACATGTTAACATTCACATTAAGTAGGAGTGTAAAATTGGCCCCCGTCCTGTGCGGCGTGAAACCCGCCCGCGGTCATGGGCGGCCCGGGGCGGGCCCGGTCCGGCCCGTCGACAATGTGAATATTCACATTGACATGTTAACATTCACATTGATAAGACTATAAAATTGGCCCGCGGCCCATGGATGGCCAAAAGCCTGCCCGCTGCCCGGGGCGGACCCGGCCCGATCCGTTGACAATGTGAATATTCACATTGACATGTTAACATTCACATTGATAAGAGTGTAAAATTGGCTCGCAGCCCGTGGGCGACCCGAAGCCTGACCGCAGCCCGAGGCGGGCTTGGCCCGACCCGTGACAATGTGAATTTTCACATTGACATGTTAACATGCACATTGATAGGAGTGTAAAATTAGCCCGCGCCCCGTGGTTGCCCAAAACCCATCCACGGCCCGTGGGCGGCCCGGGGCAGGCCCGGCCCGGCCTGTTGACAATGTGAATATTCACATTGACATGTTAACATTCACATTGATAAGAGTGTACAATTGGCCCGTGACCCGTGGGCAGCCCGAAGCCCGACCTCGGGCCAGGGCGGGCCCGGCCCGTTGGCAATGTGAATATTCACATTGACATGTTAACATTCACATTGATAGGAGTGTAAAATTGGCCCGCAGCCCATGGGCGGCCCGAAGCCCGATCACAGCCCGAAGCGGGCTTGGCCCGACCCGTGACAATGTGAATATTTACATTGACATGTTAACATTAACATTGATATGAGTGTAAAACTTGTCCGCTGCCCGAAGCTCGCCCGCGGCCCGGGGTAGGCCCGGACCCAAACCCGGGCCACCTCGGGCCGCCCATGGGACGCGAGTCAATTTTACACTCTTATCAATGTGAATGTTAACATGTCAATGTAAATATTCACGTTGTCAACGGGCTGGGCCCGCGTCGGCCCAGGGCCGGGCTTCGGGCTGCCCACGAGTCACGGGCTAATTTTACACTCTTATCAATGTTAATGTTAATATGTCAATGTGAATATTCACATTATCAACGAGCCAGGCCGGGCCCGCCCTGGGCAGCGGTGGGCTTCGGGCCGCCCACGGTCTATGGGCCAATTTTACACTCCTATCAATGTGAATGTTAATATGTCAATGTGAATATTCACATTGTCAACGGGCCAGACCGGGCTCGCCCCAGGCCGCGGGCGGGCTTTTGGCCGTCCATGGGCCGCGTATCAATGTGAATGTTAATATGTCAATGTGAATATTCACATTGTCAACAGGCCGGGCCGGGCCCGCCCCGGTCCGCGGGCTGGCTTTTGGCCGCCCATGGGCCGCGGGCCAATTTTACACTCTTATCAATGTGAATGTTAACATGTCAATGTGAATATTTGCATTATCAACGGGTCGGGCCGGACCCGCCCAGGGTAACTCACGAGCCGCAGGCGGGTTTCGGGCTGGCCACAGGCCGCAGGCTAATTTTACACTCTTATCAATGTGAATGTTAACATGTCAATGTGAATGTTCACATTGTCAACGGGCCGAGTCGGGCCCGCCCCGACCCGGGTCCGGGTCCGGGCCCGGGCCCGGGCTTCCCATGGGTCATGGGCCAATTTTACACTCTTGTCAATGTTAATGTTAATGTTAATGTTAATATGTCAATGTGAATATTCATATTGTGAACGGGGCGGCCCGGGCCCGCCCCGAGCGATGGGCTGGTTTCGGGCCACCCACAGGGCGCAGGCCAATTTTACACTCCTATCAATGTGAATGTTAACTTGTCAATGTGAATATTCATATTATCAACGAGCCGGGTCGGGCCTATTTTTTCGGCTTGTGGGCCGGCCCGGCCCGGCTCGAATTTTTCCGAGCACCCATGAGGATCGACATGAGCCAGGCCCCTACACATTGACGATATAAACATTTATATTAACGGTGTGAACATTCACATTAAAGGTATTTTGGTAATTATGTCACCCATAGGACTTATTGAAACATAAGAAAATAATGTGAACTAAATGGGACATAAGTAGACGAAAAGGGTATTTTGGTCTTCTTATCTCAAATTAGACCTAATGGAATAGTCAAAAAGAATATGGGTTGGATGAAATAAAACTCTTAGAAAATGGATTTATCAAAAAAGCTCCCATTTCGAAATACTACATGAATTAGAAGGTTCACCAATTTTTTCTTTTGATAATTAATTACTAACCTCTTATATTTTTAATAAATATGTCGGTATTTATAAAAAGAATAAATTACAAACACACCTCCTGAGGTTTATTTAAATTATAAAATATCCCATGTGGTTCTAAAAATTACATTATGTCCCATAATGTTTCTAATTTCCTAACAAATAGGTCATTTTATTAATAAATCATTAAGTCAATTAACAGTTTTTAATAATGTTAAAATTTTATTTCAATTAATAATTCATATAATTTTATTATTATATAGGTGAATAGTTAGAAATTATATTTTTTCAATTAATTCTGTTAAATAAAAAAATTCTGACAGGGAAGTATTTGTAATTTTCCAAACCACAAGGAGCAATTTATATTTTAAGTAAATCTCGAGGGATGTAGTTATAATTTACTCTTATAAAAATTATTTTGAAAATTTTGACAAAATTTGTAATAACCAAACATTATACAAAGAATTTGTAATAGGAAAATTGTTTTAAAAAAATGGAAAGTAGAAACAATTGTAATTTAATGGGGATGTTTTTCAAATTGCAATAGAGATACAGGGTATGTTTGGTTTGCATTTAGAAGATGAGTTTTAGAAAAAAATTTCTAAAAAATTGTTTGGTTTGAGTTTTTCTCAAAAACTTTTTAAAATCACTTTCTCTCTCTTACACATCAATCAATCACTTTTTCTCTCTCCTCTCTCATTCTCAATCAATTTTTCTCCCACACACATATAATCAAATTCTCATAAAATATCAAATCATCCCAAACTCCAAAAAAAACAACTCTCCCAAAATATATAACCAAACAAATCAAAAAAAATTCTAAATTCTTTCTCTAAATTTTTTTTCAAAAACAACTATTCAAAAAACAAACCAAACAAGCCCATCTTTAAAATTAATTGTAAAGACATAAAATATTCAATAAAAATGAAAAAAATACTACTTCATTTTTTCGTTCATTCTCTCTCTCTCTCTCTCTCTCTCTCTCTCTCTCTCTCTTCTGTACGAGGCAAACGACTTCTTTCTGCACCCATTCACCACTCTTTCGCTACCCCTCTCTCTTCTCTTATCGTTAGTAGTCGCTCTCTCACCATTCCCACCCTTTGGCCATCTCTCTTCTACCCGACCTACCACAACCTCATTACCCTACTATCTCTTACCATAGATCTGTCACCATTTACCATTAAAACCCCTTTCATCTTTCTCTTATCTTCATTCTCCACTGCAAATTTGCTACTCATTCCCATCCATCACAATCTTGCCACATCTACCATTGAAGTCTACCTTTCACCATTAAACAACTACAAAGTATGAGAGAGAGAGAGAAAGAGAGAGAGAGAGAGAGAGAGAGAGAGTGTGTGTGTGTGTGTGTGTGTGTGTGTGTGTGTGTTAGAAAGACTAAATGATACCGTGGAAAGGGAAGCATAGCAAATTTGGAGAATACTAAAGGAATGAAATATATAATAATTACTATTGTAAAAAACCAAAAGGATGAAAGTTGTGGCAAACAGTATTCGTCGTCATTGTTGCCATCATCATGTAGAGGGAAATAGGGTAAAAGAGAGATTGAGGAAGATAAGAAGGCTCTGGCGACTGCGGGGAAGGTAAATGAAGGGCTATCGTCGCCAAAGAAGGTGTGGCAAAAACTTCCGATGAATTAGTAAAAGGAGAAAGAAGAGAGGAAGGAGAAAAGATAAAAAGGTTATTTGGCAATTTTACAATTTTTTCAATGTCTTTGCAATTTTTTGAAAGCTATCATGTATGTTGCATTTTTTAAAGAAAATTTTGTTGATACCCCTAAATTGGATTTTCATTTTTTTTTTGAACACTCGGTCCAAAAGTCTAAAATTGAATTTTCTAAGTCTAAAGGTCCAGATGCTTATTTTGTTTGTCCATAAGAACAAGCTCATACAAAAAGATCAAACTACCCAAGTATATATATATATATATTATACGGTAGACAAAACAAAACAAACCCTCAGTCTCTCTCTCTCTCTCTCTCTCCTCTTTATTTCCAATTCAACTACCACCATGTTGTCATCATCCACTCTGTCGACGGCCTGCGATTGCTGTCCTCCACTACTGTATTGCTATCGCCATCGTCGTCTTCATTTTTTTCTTCACCTCCCCACCTTCATTCGAAGAACTACCGTCGCCGATCGAAACACCATCGATATTAGATCTAGACTCCACTTTTCTCCCCTAATGGTTCAACTCCTCTTCTTTTCTCTCTCTAGATTTGTGGTGGATTTAGACCTTTCTCACGCTTTCGGTTCCATTTTTGGCCTTACGGCGACAAGATCTGAGTTCGCGGCAAGATCTAAGTTCTATTTGGACCATCCGATTGAACAGCTCTTCATCAGCATCATTGACATAGATATACATGTTTGTTTGTTTATTTGTTGATCAATCCGTTCTCCTCTGTATTGTATATGCCTTGTATATATGTATAATATACAATTTATATATACTTATATGTGCATGTAGATATATGTGTTTGAATATGTCTAGGTTCTAGGGGATTTGGTTCTTGACCTCTCAAGTATGGCCAATCAAACCATTAAGCTTGGGGTGGTCTCCATTAGGTTTGTTTTAAGGTATCTCTCTCTCTCTCTCTCTCTCTCTTCTAGATCTCTTTTATTAGTATTGTTGTGGTTCTTGTTGTTGTTGTTGATGATGATGATGATGATGAAACAAATTGTAACAGATAGACGATTTCTACAATTAGATTTAAACCGATAAGGGACCTCCTTTGGTTCTGATCTGTTCAAAATGGCTCTAATATTTCTACATAGTTTTTTTTGTTGAATTTGAATTTTATTTGTACAGATAATGGCAACAGAAAGAGAATTTGAACATACAGATTTGCAACATATATATTTTTTTAATAAATAATTTCAATAGATAGATTTTTGAAAAGGTTTTTTGAACATATTATTCTCTTTTAATAGATAAAATTCAATAGAGAATCAAATTTGGTCAAATATTTGAACAGATAAGAGGGAAACAATTAAATAGATAGTAAAAAAATTTGAATAGATAATAAATTAGGACAGATAGAATTTTATTTGAACAAATATTTAAACAGATAAGGGAAATTTGAATTGAAAAGATTAAAACATTAAACAGATAGGGTAAAAAAATTAAACAAATATCAAAAAAATTGAACAGATAAGGAAATTTTTTGAACAAATAGTCAACAAAAGTGAACAAATAAATTAAGGAGTAAATTTGAAAACATAATGTTCTTAAAAACAAACAAAATGACTTCTTACTAAACTATTTCATAACAGGCGGATCTCTCACCAATAAAAAATATTTACTGGTCTTAATATCTTATACAATTATTAGATTGGATTTATCACCAACTTTCTCTGTCTTTTTATTATTTTTTTATAACTTTTCTTGGTAATATGTAAAATATTGATTGAGATGAGTAATATGATGAAATTTTTTGCACTATATTTAATTAATGTATGATATAGAATATGATTAAAAGGGAAGAATTATTTTTTTATCTTTCAGTAAAGTTAGGTGGCCAATATGAAGTAATTGGATTAATGACGTCATGAGATTGGACTTGCAAATCTGCCAAGTATTAGGAGATGGATGGATGTTTATAATTGATCTCATTTTGAGAAAGTAGCATTTAGTATGGAAATTTTAAAAATAAGATTTAATTTGTTATGAGAGTCGAATATTTAAATCTATTTATGTATTTTTTTTAAAGATTAAAATATATTTTTGATCGTCACCGCCACACTCCCATTTCGCCACTGCTCTCTATCCCAATCCTAGAAAGTTTAGGCATGCAAGAATTACTATATTTTGCATATTATTTCTCTTTTCTCCCTATGCTTTGTTTCTTTAACATGAATGAATGGTGTGAATCTGGTTGATCACCCAGTGGTGTAAAATCGGTCCACGGCCCACCTAAAGCCTGCGTGTAGCCTAGAGTGGCTCAGCGTAGTCTAAAACTAAGCCCAACCCCAACCTGTGACCTTGGGCCTGGGTTGTATGTTTTGGGGTTCAGCCTAGCCCTCGGCCCGATTTGCTCGAGGCTCGGCCCATCTAAGGCCTAATGTTATTTTGAAGTTATTTTAGTGGAAAAAAAATATAATTTTGATGGAAAAAATAAAAAAAATAGTCACACCTGGCTTAAGCCCACCCCAAGCTTGAGCCCAGGCCCAAGACCCACTAGTTTGCTCGAGACCTGAGTACCCTTTGGACCTAGGTCGAGATTTTGCACGAGTAGTCCAGTCCGACTTGATTTTTGACGAAAGCCTGTTAGGCCTTGATGGGTCGTTTCACACACCAAAAATAAACACTAAACTATACCAAATTCTTTAGAATAGTAGTAAGTCCAAGTATCGATCCACAGGGACAAACGAGAAATTAAACTAATTTAATTGTTAAATTCCTAAATTAATTTTGATGAAAGAGATGGTTGTTCATAACCTAATGATAATTAAATTAAACAAAATGAATAAACTAGCAATTATAAATAAAGATAAAATTATTGATTTTGGAAAAAACCTAAGGTATTGAATTCACAACTAGTTACATAAACATATTTTCAATTTGAAAATTAATTATGTTACGGTTCGAACCAAATAATACTTCGCAACTATAAGTTCAAAGTATTGATAAAAAAAAATGAACACATTCAATGTATAGGCACGAACCATCTCAACTAGTACGAGTCGTTCCCTCTAAACTAGGGTAGCAACATTACTCGTCCCTCGCAGCATGGCTCGTCTCATACCTTGATCATGAAAGTATAGAAAACTATTGCATGAGAAGCATTGAACAATCACAGAAAGAACAATACTTGAAGAAATAATGGAAAATAATATTTGAAAAATTCTTGAGTACCATACAACTGTTCAAACCATTATAAAAAAGAAAACCAAAAATAAAACCTATTTACTTGGCTAGGGTTTCATCAAAACCCTAGAAATAGGAGCCTAGCCACTCATGAAGGAGTGGAAACAAGTAGAAGAAGAAGAAGCCTCCATGAAATTATCCTTGAAGCTTGAGAATCCCCTCTCTTCAAACCCTAGCCTCTCATTTTCCTTGAAATATTTTCGAACCCTAATCTAGCATTTCTCCTGTCTTTTTATACCTTTGTTATTTTTCCCAAATTCAAAACATCAGGCACGATTCCTGAGGTAGGTCTGTACGTGCTGGAAATTTCACCGCACATGCGGAGAGGGTTCTATACGTGCGAGAATGGGCCTTTGTACGTGCAATTTTTTCAAGCTCTGTTTGGCTGTGATGAATGGGCCGCACATGCGGGAATAGTCATCCACACGTGTAGGAAGCATTTTTCTCTCTAATTTCTGCATTTTTGTTCATTTCATGCTCCCACTGTGTCCAACCTGATTGGCATTAAACATGCATAAAATATATAATTTGACAAGCAAGTAGGGTTAAGAGATCTTAATTATTGGCCTCAGTGTTGCACAATTTGACCTTAATCACATCTCCCAACTTACAACTTGCTAGTCCTCAAGCAAGGAATAAAGAAAGATAAACAAAATTAAACAAAATCTAACTGTCTTCTCTTTCATGGGAAACACAATTGCATTAGCATATACAACAAGCCTTTAAACCACAAAGTTATCCCAAGTGGACGAGTATAGTCTCGTGAGAGTTTCCAGAAATGATACCCACAAACATTAACATATTCACTTATGTCCTAACAACAATTAATCACACTACACCACTCAAGAATTAACTTATATGCTACTACAGTGCAATATTAAGACATGATGAGTCATTAAAGGCACAATAGACAAGCATAAAGGAATCTATTGAGCAAAGATCGCAATTCAGTATTACAAAATTAAATTCCATGTACTTGTGAATGTTAGTAGACACATCAACAGTACCCTCAGTGTAAAGTGCAATCCCATAACTAGTCAACTATCCACTATAATAGTCAAGTGTAAATCATAATAATACCCAACATATATAGAAAAACTAAACTTTTGCAACCAAAATTCTCAAATATATATATATATATATTTGAAAGACTGTGCAATGTCCTAATCCATTAAGCTTTTAATCAACCCATGTAACAAGCATTGGGCCAATGACTCACAAACCAGACGTTTTTAGGGCACTAGGTGTGAAGACACCCCTACGGGCTTAATAACTCGAGTTGAAAAGGCTACGAACCCGAACAAGTCATTTTCCTTATTTTTCCTTAACTGTGTAATGTCTAGGTCCTTTAAGCTTTCTAATTAACCTATGTAGCAAGTATTGGGCTAATGACTCTCAAATTATATGATTTTAGGGCATTAGGTGTAGAGACACCCCTACGGGCTTAACAACTTGAGTTAAAGAAACTACGAATCCAAACAAGTTAAGTTTCGTTTTTCTTTTTCTTTTTTCTTTTTTTTTTTTTTGAAGAAATACGAAAATAAAATAAAATAAAATAGATAAAATAAAAAAATGTAATAAAGAAACCTGTTTTTTTTTTCTTTTTTTCCTTTCTTTTTTTTTTTAAAATTCCAACGTACCGCACGTGCGGAAGCATACCTGTACCAAGCCCCGCTCGTGCATATAAGCAGGAGATGGATTTGCTCCAGGAAATATCTTGCACGTGCGGCGACTAAGCTGCACCACCTTGTCCACCTGCAATTAAAACAGTAGCAAATTTATGGATTGGAATTTTGCCGCACGTGTGGGAATTTTTTTTTTACAAACCCAATTGCAACCCCCCCCCCCCAAAAAAAAATAAAACAATTTCTACCTTCATTGCACATTTGAAATAAAAAATAGTATTTGAAAAACATCTAGATGCTTAACAAAGGTATAATCTTCACGCGAAAACCACGGGTGCTACTTTTCTCCCTAACAATGTTTGTAACTTTCCCTATTCTCCAACATGGTGGCAGACTAGGTTGATTCAGTATCTAGAATCGATGAGCATAAAGCTAACTTGACTTATGGGGATGCCATACAGAGTTCAAGTCAGGATGGTTTTGAAGCAATCTCCGCACCCCTGGGTAACTAGACTTATAACTCGGAAAATCCAAATATTTGTGTTCTAGGCTTTGCCATTCGAACTCTAGTTTCCATTGTCTCAGTTGGTCTCCTAAGAACTCACTACAAACACAGTTAGGTGGCTATACTAGACCATCAGATATCGTTCGGACACGGCTAACACCAAAGGAATTACACCTTTAGAGGATTTGAAGTCTCTTAGACTTAAAACAATTATGATGAAAAATATATTGGGTCCGTCAAGTAGACAACCTCAATTATCTCCCCTCTCTCAATGCCATCTACATAATGTTTCAAACTTTGGCCACTGACCTTGAAGGTCGTACCATCTTCTGGATTTTTAATCTTAACTACCCCATGTGGAAAGACTTCGAAAACCTCATATGGGCCATCCAACCGAGACTGGAGTTTACCCGGGAACAACCGCAATTTAGCATTGAATAGCCACACTTTTTGGTAAGGCTCGAAGGACTTATGAGAAATGTGTTTATCATGAAATGCCTTAGTTCTAGCCTTGTAAATTTTGGAGCTCTCATATGCATCATTGCAGAGCTCCTCTAACTCATTGAGCCGGAGTTTTCGATGGTCACCGGCTTTGACCATATCAAAATTAAACTTCTTAATGGTCCACAAAGCCTAGTGTTCTAACTCAACAGGGAGATGGCACGGTTTCCCGAACACAATCTTATACGGAGACATCCCGATAGGTGTCTTATATGCAATGCGATAGTCCCAAAGTGCATCAACCAACCTAGTGGACCAATCTTTCCCATCAGGCCTCACAACTTTCTCGAGGATGTGTTTGACTTCCATATTAGAAACCTCTACTTGACCACTAGTCTGGGGATGATAAGGAGTGCCAACTTTGTGAGTGATCATGTATTTGCACACCAATGCCTCAAAAAATTGGTTACAAAAATGTTTGCCATCGTCACTAATTATGGCATGCGGGAACCCAAAACGACAAAAAATGGTTTCGTGGACCATAACTTTGTGGTCATTCTTACTTTGACCAAGTTTTAGGAATTTGACCAACCGCCAAGTAATTCACTATGTGAGCAAACCGTAAGAAGGTCACTTGTGACACCGCAAAAAGTTGCTCGTCCAAAAACGAGTCGTGCAAGGCTAAGGGATCACTCGTGTGCTCAATAAGGATTCGGGATAGATGATCCGCAACGACATTCCCGGATCCTTTCTTGTCCTGGATTTCTAGGTCAAACTCCTGAAGGAGTAGAATCCACCTAATCAACCTAGGTTTGGTCTCTTTTTTGGACAATAAGTACCATAACACAGCGTGGTCAGTGAACACAATGACTTTAGACCCTAGGAGGTAGGACCGGAACTTATCAAGTGTAAAGACAACAGCTAGTAACTCTTTCTTGATGGTAGTGTAGTTTAATTGAGCATCAGAAAAAGTACAACTAGCATAGTATATAACATGGGGCACTTTATTCACCCTTTGGCTCGAGATGGCACTAAGGGCATAATCAGATGTATCACACATAATCTCGAAAGGAAGGGACCACTAAAGGGATTGCATGATGGGGGCAGTAGAAAGTGTAGCTCAAAGTGTTTCAAAAGCTTTCAAACATGCATCATCAAAGATTAAAGGTGCGTCCTTAGCAAGTAAACTACACAAACGATAAGATATTTTGCTAAAGTCTTTGATGAATCAACGATAAAAACTTGAATGACCTAGGAAAGACCTAACTTGACGCACAGAAGTGGGTGGAGGAAGGCCTACAATGAGGTCAACCTTAGCTTTGTTTACCTTTATACCTCGAGGGGATACAATGTGTCCCAACACTATACCCTTGCGAACCATAAAATGGCTCTTCACCCAACTCAAAACTAGGTTTGTCTCCACACAACGAGTAAGGACTTAAGTTTAGTTCTGGAGACATTCCTCAAAAGATGGCCCAAAAACGGAGAAGTCATCCATGAAGACCTCTAAGAATTTCTCCACCATGTCAGAGAAGATAGCCATCATGTACCATTGAAAGGTTGTCGATGCATTGCAAAGCCCAAAGGGCATTCAGCGATAGGCAAAAGTGCCAAAAGGACATGTGAATGTGATCTTTTCCTGGTCATCAGGGTACATAGGAACTTGATTGTAACTAGAATAGCCATTAAGGAAACAATAGTAGCTCTGCCCTACTAACCACTCTAGAATTTGGTCAATAAATGGCAATACAAAATGGTTGTTTCTAGTAATGGAATTCAGTCTCCTATAATCAATGCACACTTACCACCCAGTAGTGGTTCGTGTGAAGACTAACTCTCTTTACTCATTCTCAACAACAGTGATGCCCGATTTCTTGGGCACCACTTGTGTGGGACTCAACTATTTACTATCCGAGATGGGGTATATAATACCCGCATCCAACAATTTCAACATCTCTTTTTTTACGACCTCTTTCATATTAGGATTAAGCCTTCGTTGCATTTTACGAGAAAGTTTGGTGTCCTCCTCTAGATGTATATAATGCATGCACATGGAAGGATCTATCCCTTTCAAATCAACCACCGACCACCCTATAGCACTTTGATGTGCCACAAGAACACTCATTAATTGATTTTCCCGCTCTGCAGTTAAGTCAAATGCAATTATAATCGGTAAAGTATCCTGAGGCCCTAAAAATGCATACTTGAGTGTGGCTAGGAGTGGCTTCAACCCAAGCGTAGGTGGTGTGACTGGAGATGGTATGGCAGGCTCCCTAGACAGAGGAGGAAGGGACTCAAACCAGGCTTTCCATGGAGGAAAATCCGGTATAGGAGAAGAATCAAGTAAAACATTCACTTCCTTAACTGACCTGTCAATATTAAAATCCTCAAACCTAAAATAAGCTAAACAAGCCTCTAACGGGTCCTCTACAAGAATGAAGGGTAAAGCCTTCTCTACTATCTCCCCTACAACATCCTCAAATAAGCACTCCACTCTTTCATGGGGTTGTTGAGATACTTGGAAAACAATGAGTTTCACTTGCATATTCCCAAATGAAATATCCATAACCCCGGTATGACAATTAATACATGCATTAGCTATAGCCAATAAAGGTCAATCTAAGATCGCTGAGATTTGTTTCCTAAAGCTGTTTCCCGATTCCATATCTAAAACCAAAAAGTCAATAGGAAAATAAAACCTATCGACCTTTACTAGCACATCCTCAATCATGCCATGTGGCACTTTGAGGGACCAGTCAACCAACTGGAGTGTGATAGTAGTGGGCTTCAACTCACCAAGCTCGCATTCCTCATACATAGAGTACGGCAACAAATTGACACTAGCCCTTAAATCTAACAAGGCCTTATCAATAAAATGGTCCCCTATAATGCATGCAATTGTTAGGGCACCCGAGTCTATAAGCTTAGGGGATGTGTCACTCAATAAGATGGAGCTTACTTGCTCTGTGAGTACGACCTTTTAGGACACGTGTCGTAGATTTATGCTTTTGTGTACAGATGTATTTCAAAAATTTAACATAGGAGGGTACTTGCTTAATCGCCTCTAATAGGGGGAGGTTGATTTTAACTTGTTTAAAAACCTCCATCATCGCTTCCATGGAGGTAGCTTTCTTATTAAAAGGGGACGGTGTATCATGACATTGGGGAAAGGGTGCCTTAAGCATGGTGCCTTAGACTCATGTGCAGTACTACGGACTAAGTCATCCCCCATATGTGTTTCTCCCTCACCTTTGCTCTCATTGGGTTTACCACCGTGGTCACATTTCTTAGCCCTAGTTGCATCAGACGCAACTAGTCGAGGCTCTGATTCCTTTCCACTTCTCAAAGTAATCACTGCTTGCACCTGTTCATGGTGCTTTCCATTCCCACTCGTCTCCTCTGCCCCATATTGACCCTTAGGGTTGGCTACAGTCTAACTCGATAATTTTCCCTCCTCCCTCCTATTCATGTTGTTAGCCATTTGACCTAATTGGACCTCTAGCTTGGCAATGGAGTAAATATGGAAGTGAACTATTAGTGCTAACCCCTTAAGCTCTAAAAGAACTTCCAACACCTGAGTCTCAAAGGCGGAGTTATATTGAGGAATAGGCGGGGGTTGTGGTTATCGGTAAGGTTGTGGTGGGCGGTAGGAAGATTGGTTGGCAAAATTATTAAAATTCTGCCTTGGTGGTGGAGGTTTGTAAGAAGTGCCTTGTGAAGGAGGTCTCTATGAAAAGTTAGGGTGGTTCCTCCATCGCGGATTATATGTGTTGGAATATGGGCCATTACTAAGGTTGGAGAAACCTTGAGCCGCGTTCACATGCTCTTGGACTAATTCCGGAAATTGTGATGCCGAAGGGCACTCACTCAAGTCATGAGCAGGGCTTGCACAAATAGCACATGCCTCATGAAATTGGGGCTGTGGTTGCTGTGTAGGGGCATGTCCTAAAGCGAATAATTAGTCCATTTTGTGGGACAATGCCTCTACTTGTTGGGCTAACTCTAGATTTTGCCATACCTCATACATGCCCCCTTTTTTGGGGCTCCAACTATCGGTTGCCGGACTTGCCGGGCTGTGGAGGCATGGTGAAAGGAATTATGATTTAGGTTCTCAAATAATTGCCATGCTTTGGCGTCATTTTTAGACATGAATGTCCCACTACATGAATTCACCATTTGGCGGTAAGGCTCAGTTAAGCCATAATAAAGGTCTGAATGAGTTGTCAATTAGGTACTTGGTGGTGGGGGCATTGTTGGAGAAGGTCACAAAGTCTTTCCCATGTTTCATGAAATTGCTTGCCATCAATTTGTGCAAAATTAGTGATGGCTCGCCTGAGTTGGTTGGTCTTACCAATGGGAAAGTACTTATCCAAAATCTTCTCCTGTAATTGGTCCCAAGTTGTGACAGAATTAGCAAGTAAAGAGTTCAAGCAATGTTTGGCTTTGTCCTTAAGTGAAAATGGGAACAGTCGCAACATTAAGGCCTCATTGGTGAAATTCTGGATCCTCATTGCAGAGTAAATTTTCATAAATTCATGCAGATGTTTATAAGGGTCATCATGAGCTAGTCCATGGAATGATGGAAGCATTTCAATGGTGCTAGACTTAATCTCATAGTCAACAGCAGTGGTGTCGGGTAACTGAATGCATGATGGTGATGTATATGCAGCGGGTGTGAAGTAATCCTTAAGGGTTCGGTTGGGCCCATTTGGACCATTCGAGTTCGCCATCTCTAATGGTTCAAAGTACAGATATGGATATTCAAGCCTAGGAACACGAGAAGCATTTCTAAGGTTCCTAAGAGTCCTTTCTAGTTCAAGGTCCAAACTCCACAATTCAGGATGACAAGAATGGCACTCGTGCATACAACACACACACATACACACACAAACTAAGTTTCGACTCTGGTGCACTAAGTTATGAAAGCAAAATACCAAAGGAGAAAATACTCGCAGCGGTTTAACAAAAGCGCTTTACTCGTCTTGCGGGTGCTTGATGTGTAGACCGTTGTCTCCAACCTCTGCTTGAGCTCCTTATTTTTAGCACTTTGGTGCTTTGCTTGTGAGTATTTGCTTCATTTTTTTTTAAGCACTTTAGTGTTGTGGTTTGTTTTGAAAGCATGGATGCGCTCCGCTTGCACTTTGGTGATAACTCCACTTACAAAAACTCTGCACACTTAACAACACTAAAATATAAAATCATAAACTAAAAATTAAAATAATAATATAACTTTAAATTAACTAATTTCGCCAGAAGTCCTCGGCAACGGCGCCAAAATTTGATGGGTCGTTTCACACACCAAAAATAAACACTGAACTATACCAAAATCTTTAGAATAGTGTTAAGTCTAAGTATCGATCCACAAGGACAAACAGAAAATTAAAATAATTTGATTGTTAAATTCCTAAATTAATTTTGATGAAAGAGATGGTTGTTCATAATCTAATGATAATTAAATTAAGGGCAAATTACAAAAAAAAAAAAAAAAAAACCCCCAAGGTTTTGCCTTTTTTTCAATTTAAACCCCAGGTTTTTAATTTTGACAATTAAAACCTGGAGTTTATTCCGTGTCACAATATAATCTCTGTTTCATGAAGTAATGGAGAAAGCCATTTTTGACGCCAAAACCAACCTAAAACGACGCCATTTCTTATTACCCCCATATATAAGGCCCCAAATTTTTGATTTCATCGATTAGGGCTACGATTTGCCCTAATTTCTTTGATTTCGTTGATTAGGGCAAAGCGGTTGTTGCGATTTTGAACAAAATCTAGACCAGGGTTTGATGTACTAGTGCTTACGATTATTTGGAGTGTTGGTAAGTGATTTATACGAATTTTTTTGTTACTTTGTTCTTGTAATTTGTCTACGAAGTTATCTTTTTCTTTTTCTTTTTTTTTTATAATTTTATTCTGTGAATAAAGTAATGGAAAACTCTGTATTTGTATGTTACTTTATTGCATGGGTATATGTGTGTGTTGGTTACTTTATTGTCTTTTTGTATATGAATTTTTTTATCTTCATTGATGGACCACTGCATTGACTGAGTGGTTGGCTGACAGAATGGTTGGTCCTATGCCACCTGTTCAGTACACTGGTTTTTGATGCATTGATGTCTTGAAGGTGGTCTTTTTGTTATATGTTGTCCCATGTATTATTTATGATATATTTGTTTATTTTTGAATGTAGCAATAGATGATATAAATATGAAATTGGTTTTATATCATAGTGGGTACTTTATTGATAGTGATGGTGGGCCTAGGAGTTATTTTGGGGGTAAGTACATGTGTTTGATACTGTTGATGTTGATACATTTTCTGTGCCTGAGCTGATATTTATGGTGAAGAAGTTAGGGATATTTGATTACAAACAAATTTTTTTATAGGATTCCCACAAAAGATCTAGTTAGAGAGTTAAGAAGATTAGGTACTAACCAAGATGTTTTAGAAATGTTTCAATATCTAGGCTCTATAAACACCTTAGAATTATTTGTTAAGCATCATGTGCCACGCAATGTAGACACTCTTCACCTTGTTTTGTTCCTTATTGATTTCCCTGTAAATAAGGATGAAAATGCTCAACATCCTCAGTATCATGAGTATGAAGATGAAGCAAACAATAAAGATTAGGACAATGATGACTCATCAGATAGTGATTTCTTAGATAGTAGTGAAGATGATGATGACCCTACTGAGGATAATAGAATGTTTGATGGTAATGTAGAGAAGGAACCAAATGGAGAAGGAGACAATGCATTTGAGGAATGTGTTGTCAATGATGGGGATTCACCTGAGAAGGAATTAGTAACCCTTGAAGGCTCTAATGAGGAGGGTAATGGGAAGCCAAAGTACCCTAAATTTAGGCCTGAGGTTGATATGGCTAATATTGAATTTAAAATTGGAATGTTGTTTAATAATGCCATTGAATTTAAAGATGTTGTGAGGGAATATGCAGTTAAATGGGGTTATGATGTCAAATTCACAAAAAGTGAGACATGAAAGGTTCAAGTGAACTGTAGTGATGGGTGTGAGTGGAAGCTTTATGCATCTAAGATGAGTGGGGAGAACACATTGCAAATTAAGACATACAAACCTACACACACTTGCAATAGAACTTACAAGAACAGACAAGTAACTAGTGCATTTTTGGCATATGTGAACAAATTCACGACCACCCCTACTTGGAAAATAAATGAATTCAAGGACACTGTGAAAGATGATTGTGTTGTAGAAGTATCCAAAATGAAATGTTACAGAGCTAAGAAACAAGCATTTGTGCAACTTGAGGAAACAAATGCTGAACAATATACAAAACTGTGGGATTATGCTACTGAGTTGATAAGGACCAATCCAGGTTCAAGAGTTGACATCAATGTATGAAGGTCTCGACTTGAAATTCAGCCTAGGTTTCGGAGAATTTTTTTGTGCCTTGATGGAATTAGGAGAGGGTTTTTAGTTGGTGTAAGACCATTGATTGGCTTGGATGCTTGTCATTTGAAAGGACCTTGTCAAGGGCAATTGTTTGTTGTTGTGGGATGGGATGGAAACAATATGATGCTCCCAATTACTTATGCAGTGGCTAAGAGTAAGAATAAAGAAAGTTAGACTTGGTTTGTACAGAATTTGTTTGAATGTATTAGCACAAGTGCAGAGCATGGATGGACCTACATCACTAAGCAACAAAAGGTATATTTATGTTTAATGATTTTTTCATTACCTTGTTATGTGCCTTAATGTTTTTCATTAAGTCATGGTTTTGGCATTTATGTTTTACAAGGAGTGGTTCCAACTCTTGAAGAATTATGCCCAGAAGGCAATTCTACGTTTTGTTTTAGACTCCTTTATGCAAAATTTTAAAAAGGAGTTTAGAGGGAAGGAGCTAAAAAGTTGTGTATGGAAAACTGCAAAGGCATATACAAGGATTGATTAGGAGAAGCATATGACTAAGTTGCATAGTGTGGATAGTAGAGCATATGATTGGATGATGAGAGTTAATCTAGGTCAGTGGTCTAAGCATGCATTCAATTCTAAAACAAAGTGTAATAGATTGTTGAACAATATTTTAGAGTGTTTTAACAATTGGGTATTACCAACTAGAGATAGATCCATCCTCACCAAGTTAGAGTGGATCAGGAGGGCTTTGATGGCGAGGCTACATGAATGTAGAGACAACATGATCAAGTACCAAGGGTTAATCTGTGCAAACATACAAACTAAGATTGAGAGGTCAAAGCTAAAATCTAGAGTATGGATACCTACTTGGTCAGAGGGTGCTCAATTTGAAGTTAGATATGGAGTAAATGGTTATATTGTCAACTTAGAGAATAGGACATGCACTTGTTTCAAGTGGGATCTAACTGGAATCCCTTGTCTTCATGCTGTGGCTGCTATTTTCTTTTAAAAAGAGAGAATTGAGGATTATGTGCATGTGGCTTTCAAAAAAGAGACCTGTTTGAGAACTTATGAATCGCTCATAAATCCACTTAAAGGAAACGATTAGTGGCCTAAGACAGGTTGTGACCCTTTATTTCCTCTTAAGCTGAAAAGACCAACTGGTAGGCCTCAAAAGCAAAGAATTAGAGACCCAGATGAACCTTAGAACCCATTCAAGTTGTAGAGGAAGTGTACCAGCCTCAAATGCTCCAAGTGTGGTCTATATGGTCATAATCAAAAACCATACAAGGGGCCTATCAAAGGTAAAAAGGATGGAGCTGCAAGTTCATCAAAAAATGTAAGTAATGTATTGGTATGCTCTATTTGTAATATGTAATTGACCTCCATGTATGCTCCAAGTGTGGTTTAACAATTTTTTGATAACAGGTGAGGGGTAGACAAACTTTCATGGGATTCAGATCAGAAGCAATATTTGTGGAAGCATAAACTAGTGGACAATAGCAGTAGCCACCACAAAGAAGGGCAACATCAACTGCTAGATAGCAATAGCTAGACAGCAACCACCACAAAGAAGGGCAACATCAACTAGTGGACAGCAGCAACAGCTACCACAAAGGAGCTTGCAACAAGATCAACCAATGGAGTGCAACAGGAAGTACAGAGGGCATCAACAAAGAGAATGGATGAAGTTGAGCAAGTCATAGGTAGTCAAGCTAGTGTTAATAGAGACATTGTGAACCAAACATCGTGAACTGCTTTTATAATGGTCATTTTTTTTTTATAGTAATGGTGAACTGCTATTTTGCATCAACAATGGTTTTGACATGTTGTAATAGGGAACTACTATTTTGTAATGATTTTGACATGTTGGATGGTTATTGTACATGATTGGTTTCTAATGGGATCGACAAGTTAGATGGTTATTATATATGCTAGTTTGTGCTGTATATTGGTTTTGAACAAGTTGAACAATGGCTTCTTTTCTAATCTGGTTCATGCTTGGTATAAACTGGTTTGGTTTCTAATCTGTTTCATGCTTAGCTTGTTCATTTTCCCTTCACCTAGACATTTTGTCAAACACATTCAGAGCATTGGCAAAACAAATGCATAAACTTCATTACAAAATGTAGACAACCAAACAAACATTACCACAATCCAAAAACACATTAAAACCAAAATAAAGATTTCTCATTTCATTCAAAATTATACATGAAGTTCAAATTGGCAAGTGCATAGTTACCATTACATTTCCTAAACCACAAATGCTAACTAACTAACTAACTAACCTACATTCCCTAACTGCTCACTGTTAACATTCCAATTACAATCACTACAACAATCAATCTAGCTACAATCCATTTCTATCTTAAACGATAAGTTTGAACAACCTCCTCCAATCATGCAATCTTAGTTACCATTTCCTCTAAGCTTGCAACCTTGATCACCAACTGCAGCAAGAGTTGTCTACCGCGAGAACAAGTGGATGGATCATACCAAGACAAGAAGCCACAAACCCCGTTTTTTTGAAAAAATAAAAATAGAGTAAATAAATTACATAATACTAATCAAAGACAGGTTTTAGGGAACAAAAATATACACAATTTTCATATTATTCACGAGAGTGGCAAACTTACTCCATAATTTGGACAACCAAGAAACCTCCTGGCTGGGTTCGCATGGGTCCATGAAGTTCGAATCTTTGCTCTCAATCCACAACTGCAATGAGTCAATTCACCTCAATTGTTTCCTTCACTTGTATTTCGCAATGGTTGAAAATGGAGCTTCGTTTCGCTCTAGATTCGTCGATCATGTTGCCCTAATCGACGAAATCGAAAAAATTAGGGCAAATTGTAGCCCTAATCGATGAAATCAAAGATTTGGGGCCTTATATATGGGGAGGGTTAATCAGAAACGGAGTCATTTTGGGTTGGTTTTGGCGCCAAAAATGGCTTTCCCCGTTACTTCATAAAATAGAGATGGACATGGGTGCTTACATTGTGACACAAAATAAACTCCAGGATTTTAATTGTCAAAATTAAAAACTTGGGGTTTAAATTGTAAAACATGCTAAACCTTGGTGTTTTTTTTTTTTTTTTTTTTTTTTTTTTTTTTTTTTTGTAATTTGCCCTTAAATTAAACAAATCAAATAAACTAGCAATTATAAATAAAGATGAAATTACTGATTTTGGGAAAAACCTAGGTTAATGAATTCACCACTAGTTACATAAGCACGATTTCAATTTGAAAATTAATTATGTTACGGTTCGAACCAAATAATACTTCGCAACTACAAGTTCAAAGTATTGATCAAGAAAATTAACACATTCAATGTATATACACGAACCATCTCAAGTAGTACGAGTCATTCGCTCTAAACTACGGTAGCAACACGACTCGTCCCTCGTAGTATGGCTCGTCTCATACCTTAAACATGAAAGCATAGAAAACCATTGCATGGGAAGCATTCAACAATCACAGAAAGAAGAATACTTGAAGAAATAATAGAAAATTATATTTGAAAACTTCTTGAGAACCATACAACTGTTCAAACCATTACATAAAAGAAAACCAAAAGGAGCCGCTCATGGAGGAGTGGAAAGAAGTAGAAAAAGAATAAGCCTCCATGAAATTATGCTCGAAGCTTGAGAATCCCCTCTCTTCAAACCCTAGCCTCTTATTTTCCTTGAAATATTTTCGAACCCTAATCCATCATTTCTTCTGTCTTTTTATACCTATGCTATTTTTTCCAAATTCAAAACATTAGGCACGCTTCCCGAGGTAGGGCCACATATGCAGGAAATTCCATCGTACATGCGAAGAGGGTTTCGCACGTGCAGGAATGGGCCTCTGCACGTGCAATTTTTTCAGGCTCTATTTGGCCGCGATGAATGGGCCGCACATGTGGAAATAGTCCTCTGTACGTGCAGGAAGCATTTTTCTCTCCAATTTATGCATTTTTTCTCATTTTATGCTCCCACTGTGTTCAACCTGATCAGCATTAAACATGTATAAAATATATAATTTCACAAGCAAGTAGGGTTAAGAGATTCTAATTATCGGCCTCAGTGTTGCACAATTTGGCCTTAATCAAGCTTGATGTCGAGTCAGACTATTTTTACACCCCTATTCATTAGTTGAAAAAGAACATGTTATATCCTTATATTTAAGATGTTAATTAGGTAAAATTTAATTAACCTAAGGGTGATTTATTATTATTATTATTTAAATTAGCTTGTATATTATCCCATTTTATCCTTTTTCATTCTCAAAACCAATAGCAGACGGAGGGGACTAAAGAGGGGTCATGGCCTTAAAAGGATAGAAGAAATGCTAGTGGATATACTATAATCTGTTGGTATGTAATTCGTTACGGATTGGCCCCCTCAATTCAGTTACCTCTTCTAAGAGCATCTCCAATGGAGCTGTCAAACAACCTGTCAAAGCTATAATTTGGCAAGAGTGACAAAAAGAGGGTGTCCAATGGCCTGCTATTCTATTTGCCAAAGAAAGCAGATGTCATTTCTATTATCAAATTTGGCAGGTTGAATAGCAGCAGCCAAACATGCCATATAAGCAAATATCAACAGATTTTTGACTCCAAATTTAGTTGAAAAAATAGAATTCAAACAGTAGAAAACCTCCCAAATTTCAAAATCAAACCCAAATTTCATAATCAAATCCAAATTTCAAAGAAGTTGCTAAATTTACAAATTTCAAAATAAATCTATAAATTTCATAATCAATTTCACAAATTTCAGAATAAATTTGAGAATTTCAGAATCACACAAATTTCAAAATAAATTTCAAAATCACACAAACAAATCACAAAAATTTCAATTTGAAAATCAATTTTAGAATCACACAAACAAATCACACATCAAATTTCAAAATCAATTTCACAAATTTATATAAATTTCATAAACGAAATTAGATGATAAATACCTAGATCGACCTCGAGGGCTTCTTCTTCAGCTGACTAGTTTAAGGACAAAGAGAGAGAGAGAGAGAGAGAGAGAGAGAGAGAGAGAGAGAGAGAGAGGGCTGGTTTTGGAGATCAGAGCTTGGTGATCGGTTTGAGGAGAGAGATAGATCAGAGAGTATATTGGTTTGAGGACAGAGAGAGAGAGAGAGATCGAAGAGGTTTAACGACAGAGAGAGAGAGACAAACAAATCGGAGACAGATCGAAGAGGCTTGATGACAAAGAGAGAGACAGATCGGAGAGGTTTGACAACACAGAGAGAGAGAGAGGCATTTGACAACAGAGGAAAAGAGAGAGACAGATCAGAGACAATACCATGACAGATTGAAGAGTAAACTGCTCTTGAGCTTAAAGACCCACAGAGAGAGAGAGAGAGAGAGAGAGAGAGAGAGATGTTTCCATGATGGAGGAGGAAAAGGGAAGATGAGAGTGAGGGAGTAAGAGAGTGAGAGGAAGGGTAAAGATAGACATACACACACATACACACACATAGACGTTTCGATGATGGAGGAGGAAAAGGAAAGAGGAGAGTAAGAGTCAGAGTAAGTGGAAGAGTGAAGACAGTAAATGGATGTGAAGATAATGGGTTGGATGATTCTAAAGAAATCATCTCAACCATTGGTTTGTACGTAGACGGTGGTGAACATTCTTGGAAGTGAAAAGAGTCGTTGTGCTCTGTTTGTCTAAAAGAAAAAACAAAACAAAAAAATAAAATAAATAAGTGATATGTTTTTTGGTGGGGTGAATTATATTTAATTTTTTTTTCAATTTTTCAATTTTTTTTCATTTTTTATATTTGTTTAGTCGGGAATAATATAAATATATAATTTTTTTAGAAACAATTAAAAAAAGGTCATAAAAGACAAAAAATAAACAAAAAAAAAATCACTAAAAACCTAGTTAAACAACACTTACAAACTTGGAGGGAAAGTTAGTTTAGATTTGCCAAAATAGCAAGTGAGCATTGGAGCACCATTGCTATAATTTAGCAAAATAACACTATTCATTGTCAAATTATAACAATAGCAATGGTATTATAGCAACAACCATTGGAGATGTTTTAAGACGTCAATTATCAAAATGAAAACTCATTATTTATTGAGTGGTCAGCTAAGTGATTTTTATAATTTAGATTTTGTATTTATAAGATTTCAATGGCAAATATTATATTTTCAAAATTTTTGTATAGAATTTTAAAATAATAGGTCCTAATGCAATCACATTGTTATGTCTATGGGTTCGTTTGAGAAGAATTTTTTTAGCTTGATTTTTTTATTTTTTAACTAATTTAACTTAGTTAAATTAGTTTCGTTTGAGAATTTTTTAAACTTTTTTTGTAAAAAAAAAAAGTGAAATGATTATGATTTGGAGTGTTTTGGAAAGTGATTTTTTTTTTTTTGGTTTGGCATATTTTCGTTTTTAGTGAACTTCGTTTAAAATTTTTCAAAAAGCTTTAACTTTCTAGATTCAACCCCGACAAGACGAGCTGGAAAATAATAATTTTTAAAAAAAATCAAAAAAATCTAGAAAAGACAAAAATGCCTCGTTTGGGAATATGACTTTTTTAGTAACTGTTTAGCCATTAGAGATGTTTTAAGACGCCAATTATCAAAATGAAAACTCATTATTTATTGAGTGGTCAGCTAAGTGATTTTTATAATTTAGATTTTGTATTTATAAGATTTCAATGGCAAATATTATATTTTCAAAATTTTTGTATAGAATTTTAAAATAATAGGTCCTAATGCAATCACATTGTTATGTTTATGGGTTCATTTGAGAAGAATTTTTTTAACTTGATTTTTTTATTTTTTAACTAATTTAACTTAGTTAAATTAGTTTCGTTTGAGAATTTTTTAAACTTTTTTTTGTAAAAAAAAATGAAATGATTATAATTTGAAGTGTTTTGGAAAGTGATTTTTTTTTTTTTTTTTCTTTTGGTTTGGCATATTTTCGTTTTTAGTGAACTTTGTCTAAAATTTTTCAAAAAGCTTTAACTTTCTAGATTCAACCCCGACAAGACGAGCTGGAAAATTATAATTTTTAAAAAATTCAAAAAAATCTAGAAAAGACAAAAATGTCTCGTTTGGGAAAATGACTTTTTTAGTAACTGTTTGACTTTTTAGCTAAAATATGATGTAAAAAAATTAGTATGTTTGAGATGATTTTTTAGTTTTTTACGAAAACATGTGCAAAAAGTAGAGAAAAAAGATGATCTTTGACTTTTTGGTATAAGTTATTAACTTTTGAATTTTTTTAGTTACTTTTTAACTTTTTGACTAAAATCACCACTTGCTAAACGAAATCAAAATAAATAATTTTTTTAGCTTATTTTCGTCTTTAGTGATTTTTTTTTGACTTTTTTTTAAATATACTTTTTAGATTTGTCTCGACAAGACAGACCGGAAAAGTAAAAAAATTTGACATAATTTTGAAAAAAAAAATCACTTAAAAAAAAAAAATTGGATAAAGATGTGGCTTTTCTTTTTGTTGTCAAAATGGACTTGTCTTATTAGCTTATTTAATCTATTTTATCTTTTTATACTTTCTAAGTCCCAACCTAAACCCAAATCACTTGCTAAACAAGGACATAAATTTCATTTATTTATTTTTCTATTTGTACATCATTTATATCACAATAAAAGGCAAATATATATTAGGTCTCCATCCCTAATACTCACATAAATTTTGTTTTGTACAATGTGAAAAAGGTATTTACGATGCATTTTATTTTATTCATCCTATATTAAAATCTACTTTAATTTTATTTGCATATTTTATGAAACTTTTTTAGTTTTATGATTGTATAAGTAAATATACATATGTTGTCTTCGCTAATAATAAAATGTGGGGAAGGTGATTTGGAAATACTCTTTGAATCCAATGGGATGCGCGAGATCTTCAGCTGGTAGCCTGAAAAAGAATGAACACTCCGGTCGGGGTTGCCAGAATTAGCACTCCGACGGATAAGTCAGTGTACGCTCTCAAAATTGCGTATGTCTTAAATTAAGCGTATACCTCTTTCTAGCTGATGTTCTTCTATTTATATCTTTTCTTTCTTGGGCCTCGGGGCTGGGTCCACTTTCAATTCGCCGCATAACTATTTTCTCGGCTCCTTTTGTTGCAAATCGCTTTCCACTCGGTCCCTTACTCAACCGACTATTTGGCCGAATAGGGTAGGATTTAAATGTGTAAGATGGGGCCGAATGCGATGTATATATTTCAACTTTCCAGGTCTAATTATTCAGTCTCTTTACGTCTCCCAATATTCGGCCCCCACATAAAATAATTAAAATTTTGTTATTAATTTTAAATGTATATTACTTAGCCCCATCACCATAAAATTCTTGTGTCCGTCTGTCACGACCCAAACCCATCCTTATGGGTTTAACATCGTAACCGGTTAGTAATCATGGGATTACCGAAGGCCTCTTAGACAGATTAACATAATATTAAGGGCTAGTGGAAGTAAATAGCTGTGCAGACTTATATAAGACAGAAAAATTTTAAACTATATATACATACATTTACACATCATCATATATATGCAAACTAGACAAGAAGGGACTTGGCCCTTAATACAGAATAAACAAAAACAAAGAAACAAGAATTGAACTTTATGCACAAAGCCATAACCACTTGATATATTTAGAACCTCCACGGAAGGCACATAGGTTAGTTGACAAAACAAAGTCCAGGCAGAAGCTCTAGGCCTAGTCACGGGCTTGATCACCTACATACATAAATAATATGGTGAGCTGGAGCCCAGTGAATAATAACAAAGTAAAGGGTTTTAATGAATGATATCCATCACAGAGTCAGAAATCAGAATTTATATCAGAAACAGATTCTCATCAGAAACAGAGTCTTATGCATATTCAGATTTCAAATTAGAAACAGGTTCATATTCATATTCTTATTCAAATCATATACAGAAATTAGAGTTCATGCTTAATCATATATGGTACATCCATTAGCGTTATCATGCTTATCAGTTCCATTAAGGAACCTCCGGTACTGGGAAATTTGTAACATACTTGAGCCACGGTATTATTATCCCCGGGGCAAGGGCCTTGTGCTAAGGATGCCACGAATACATTTTAGAAATTTAGACAATTATTCATTCATACAAAACATTGCATTTCAGAAAACTGATCATTTCATAGCATCAGAAAATAATTAAAGTTAAATATAACTTTACAGAGTCATTACTCACAAATGGCTCCGCTAGCAAATCAAATAAGGCAGACAATAGTGCGTGACCTACACAAATACATAACATATACACATTGATACACAATATCACTTCCTTGATCAAGCTTGACTTTTCTTGTCTTCTGTTTAAATAATCCAAAGGTCTATTACGCTTGTTCTTTCTTTATTCAAATGAATCGGGTTCTCGTTTCACATATTCTTTCATTACTAAATTATTCTTTTTTAAATAAACCAATTTCTTACTTGGCTTCTTAATCAATTATTACTAAGTCAATGACTTATTCTTTAACCAACTAATTTATGTTGATTTGTAGTTTGTTAATCTTGTTGAGTTATAATTCTTGTCTAAGAATGCTTGGAAGTGAAAGAGAACGGAAATCGAAATATGAAACGACTTTTCAAAATTTTCTGAAATAGGACTCTTCGCTCAAGCGCAACATTGGTCGCTCAAGCGAACCCCTTGTCTGCAAAAATATTGGTTGCTTGCATTCTACGCTCAAGCGACAACTTCTTCGCTCGAGCGATGGTGATGAATTTTGGGTTTTCTAGAATGTTGTTTAAACTTCAAAACACATTACCAAGGCTCCAAATTCACGCATGACTCACTTGAATAGGCAAAAACATTTCCAATTACATTTATTTAAAGTTAATTCCACTTATACTTCAAAATTTCATAACTTTAATTCACATTTAAATCTTGAATTTCACGTTTAAAAATCATCTTTCAATTCTTTCTTTATTTCATGAAACTTAAAATTGAATTTGTAAGGCCCTTTTCAAAAATATTTGCATGTATAAAATTAAATCAAAATTAAACTAATTTTTTATTCTCAAATATAAATTACAATATATTTTCATATTTGTCTGATTTTAAATTTAATTCATTTTCTTTATATCAAGCCCAATTTCAAACCTACAAATTCTAAAACATGAATTGATCTTCCAAAACTCTTAAAAATTCATGATGCATGTACAATTGAAACTCAATTTCATATTAAAACAACTAAATTCAAACCCAAAATGATTAATTTCTAAATTAATTTCATTAAATTTGAACATAGCTCAAATTCCTCATTTTCTTTTTGGTTAAACTTTGAGTCTCTCCTTTATCCTTTTCTTTTTTTTTCGTCTTTCTCTTGATTTTGATTCAAGTCCTCATCCTTTCTCATTCCCAGATTTTCTACCACTCTCACATTTTCTTTGTCTTTGACTTCAACTCTCTCTCTCTCTCTCCTCGTTTCTTCTCTTGTAAATGAACCCACTTCTTCATTTAATGAAATCAATACAACACACACACTCCACTCTTTACACTGCACACGTGCACTCGTTCTTAAATTCCAACACATCACTCACATGCATGCATATACACAGATTTGCTCAGTACACCCACCGAATTTCTCTGTGCACACACCCACGTACAGCTCCCGAACTTTCTCACAACATACCTCAATGTGTCAATTAATTGAGTAGAATTAAGTTAGCATACTAATTATATATTAGCTTATTTAAGCAACACTCAGCCTTATTTAACCTTGATTCGCACGTAACTTAATTAATCATAACTAATTACAAATCTTACATAACTTAATTAGTTTAATTTGACTTTCATTAAGGTCCAATTAATTATATTTAAATTTATTATTCTAAATCAAATTTTTAATCAAATTCCCAAAAGACTCCAAATGTCAAATTAAACTTATCACCACCCTCAATTTTGGTTTCTCATATCATTAAGGCCTTCAATTTTAAATCGAACCAAAAATCTCTGTCAATAAATTACATATTCAATTGAACACCTCATAAATAAATGTAATTCATAATAATCTTAATTCTGAATTCATATATCTTAATTAATTCCAATTCGGACCCAATTAATCAAATCTCAATTTTATAAATCCGAATAGAATATTTAATTCAACTCTCATATGGTCCGATACTCAAAATTAAAATAATTCAATTCACCATTTGTACTATCTTGAGCCATTTAGGCTTTCAATTTCTAATTCTGAAATAAATCCTCAGTAGAATCACATACGAATCAGCCTCCATAATTTTTCATAAATCCCTGATTAAATTAGAATAATTAATAATTAAAATTTAATCTCCTTAATTAATTAAGTGCTAATCATTATCCATGGTGGGGTCGTCACACCGCCGCTGTGAGAACCACTTAGTTGTTTTCTTTACGTTTGTCAAAAACTTAATTTGCCTTGTAAAATGTGATACAAAGTAATTATATATGGGTTAGATTTCTCTCCTGTTGGGATCTCAATATAAGAGAATTTGAGACTCGTGGAGCCTATCATAGGTCTCGTTTGGATGATCTAAACCGTTCACTTTCTAGAATTCATTGAATAGAATATTTATGCAAAAATATTAAGATGATCGGATATCGGTAGCCATATGTTTAAATCAAATTTATATTACAAACAATGAATAGTTATTCATGAAATTATATTTGTTATTTATTTTTTTAAAACAAATATGATTCAAATCATCTTATTTTTTGCATAAATATTCCACTCAATGAGTATAAAAAAGTGAATGACTCGAATTATTAGAATTGGATTTCACGTTTAAAAATCATCTTTCAATTCTTTCTTTATTTCATGAAACTTAAAATTGAATCTGTAAGGCCCTTTTCAAAAATGTTTGCATGTATAAAATTAAATCAAAATTAAACTAATTTTTTATTCTCAAATATAAATTACAATATATTTCATATTTGTCCGATTTTAAATTTAATTCATTTTCTTCGTATCAAGCCCAATTTCAAACCTACAAATTCTAAAACATGAATTAATCTTCTAAAACTCTTAAAAATTCATGATGCATGTACAATTGAAACTCAATTTCATATTAAAACAACTAAATTCAAACCCCAAATAATTAATTTCATTAAATTTGAACATAGCTCCAATTCCTCATTTTCTTTTTGGTTACATAAAATTGACTTCAAGCTCTTTCTAATTTCCTTTAAAACATAAAATTAAAGTTATAAACTTCTTAGAAAATCATTTGCATGCATGAAACATTTATCAAAATCGAACAAATTCAACATAATCAAGCCCAAACCATAATTAAAATATTGAATTGCTCAAATTTAGATTTTTATTAATTTTTCTCATATCAAATCCAAATTCAAACTCATAAAACATGAATTAAAATATCAAAACCTTAAAATTCCATGATGCATGTAAGGTAGAATTCAAATTACATGGAAGAGTGAAGAAATTAAACTCAAATAATGAAATTCCTAAGTGATTTCTTTGATTCTTCAATTTAATATACTTTCTTCATTCTTTTCTTAATTTCTTTCTATATATATGAAATTGAACTAAATTACTTCTTGATTTTAGTTGTTAGATAATTAATCTATAAGGATCAAGTTTGAAATCCTTACCTATGGCTTGATATGTTGTGTTTGTTGTTAAACTTTGAGTCTCTCCTTTACCCTTTTCTTTTTTTTCGTCTTTCTCTTGATTTTGATTCAAGTCCTCATCCTTTCTCATTCCCAGATTTTCTAGCACTCTCACATTTTCTTTGTCTTTGACTTCAACTCTCTCTCTCTCTCTCTGCTCGTTTCTTCTCTTGTAGATGAACCCACTTCTTCACTTAATGAAATCAATACAACACACATACTCCACTCTTTACACTGCACTGCACACGTGCACTTAACCTTAAATTCCAACACATAACTCACATGCATACATATACACAAATTTGCTCAGTACACCCACCAAATTTCTCTGTGCACACACCCACATACAGCTCCAGAACTTTCTCACAACATACCTCAATGTGTCAATTAATTGAGTAGAATTTAGCATACTAATTATATATTAGCTTATTTAAGCAACAATCAGCCTTATTTAACATTGATTCGCACATAACTTTATTAATCATAACTAATTACAAATCTCACATAATTTAATCAGCTTAATTTGACTTTCATTAAAACCCAATTAATTATATTTAAATTTATTATTCTGAATCAAATTTTTAATCAAACTCCCAAAAGACTCCAAATGTCAAATTAAACTTATCACCACCCTCAATTTTGGTTTCTCATATCATTAAGGCCTTCAATTTTAAACCGAACTCAAAATCTCCGTCAATAAATTACATATTCAATTGAACACCTCATAAATAAATGTAATTCATAATAATCTTAATTCTGAATTCGTATATCTTAATTAACTCCAATTCGGACTCAATTAATCAAATCTTAATTTTATAAATCCGAATAGAATATTTAATTCAAATCTCATATGGTCCGATACTCAAAATTAAAATAATTTAATTTACCATTTGTACTATCTTGAGCCATTTAGGCTTTCAATTTCTAATTCTGAAATAAATCCTCAGTAGAATCACATACGAATCAGCCTCCATAATTTTTCATAAATCCCTGATTAAATTAGAATAATTGATAATTAAAATTCAATCTCCTTAATTAATTAAGTGCTAACCATTATCCATAGTGGGGTCGTCACACCCGCCGCTGTCAGAACCACTTAGTTATTTTCTTTACGTTTGTCAAAAACTTAATTTACCTTGTAAAATGTGATACATAGTAATTATATATGGGTTAGATTTCTCTCTTGTTGGGATCTCAATATAGGAGAACTTGAGACTCGTGGAGCCTATCATAGGTCTCGTTTGGATGATCTGAACCGTTCACTTTCTAGAATTCATTGAGTAGAATATTTATGCAAAAATATTAAGATGATCGGATATCGGTAGCCATATGTTTAAATCAAATTTATATTACAAACAATGAATAGTTATTCATGAAATTATATTTGTTATTTATTTTTTTAAAACAAATATGATTCAAATCATCTTATTTTTTGCATAAATATTCCACTCAATGAGTATAAAAAAGTGAATGACTCGAATTATTAGAATTGATTTTAAAATGGACCTATCAAATCCAAAAGCTCTTTCAAATTGACATCTTAACTTGTGAGAAGCCAAATGCATTATATATATTAAACTTAAAAATTATTATATTTATTTAACTTGAAAATCTAGGGTTAGATGATTAAATGTCTATTCGTATTCCATGTCCCGTATAGTGCTTACTAATACTATGCAGGACAATTTCAAAAAGCACCGTGGGATTAGATGATTGAAAAATTTTTGCAAAGTAATCTAGAACAATATTTGTCAACTCAGCTCGACATTCCTTCCTCTGTCTATCCTCATTCTCTAAGCCAACCATACTATTTTCTTTGGGCAGTCTTGGCACATGTCCGTTTGATTTAATTTTTGAAAAGAATTTTAAATTTTGAATTTTGTTTTGAAAGATAAATTGTTGAAAAGAGTTTTAGTTTGGTTATGGGTTTTAAAAATAATTTTAAAATAATTTGTATTTATTTTATTTTATTTTATTTAGTTGAATAGATAGATGTATGTGAAAATTTGATTGATCGATTGATGTGCAAAATGTAAGAGAATGAGAAAGGAAATGAGAAGTTATTGGTTGATATTGGGGCACATCCACGTAATCCCCCAATAGGGTTGTGATTGGTGGAGGAGGTAAGGGAAGTCTACGAATTTGTCTTAGGTGATTAAGAAATATAAGAGAGTATAGTAAATTGTGATTGGTAAGGGTATGACCACGTGATGTCTTTGGAGCAATCAATAATTTTTCAGAGGAGATGAGAGAGAAAATTGATTGATTAATTTATTAATAAAAAAAAGAAGAAGAAGAGAGGAGAGAGAAAAAAAACAATATTAAAAATTGATTAACCAAACACATTTTTTATATTTTTGTGAAATAAAAAAATATGACATGAAACAAAATAATAAAGCAAAAGAGAAAGCGAAGGAGAAATAACTACGTCTTCAATTGATGATCGTGACAATACACAATGACTACCACTATTTATGGCCCTTTATAGAGGTGTTGTACAATGGAGGAGAATTAGAATATTTTATAAAATGATATACAAAATATTTTATGTATCTAAATATTATTAAAAAATATGGATAGAATATTATATATATAATATTATTTGATATATATTCCATGTATATTAACATCCCTCTCCAACTCAAGGTCCAACTCAAGGTCGCAACATAGAAGTCAACTTGAGTTTGGAAATCAAATCTTGAAAACGGTTTGGAAACCAAATCTTGAAAATGGCTTGGTAGATGAGTTTTGGTGAAAATGTCAGCAATTTGATCAATAGAAGAAATAAGAAGAAGATGAAAAATGTCTTGTAACATGTTGACGAAAAAAGTGACAATCAATTTCAATGTGTTTGGTGTGATTATGAAAATATCATTGTGGGCAATTTGGATGATACTACGATTGTCAAAATATAGAGGGCTGGTGACAAAAAATAAAACACCCATATCTAAGACTGAGAGTAACCATCAAAGCCAAATGAGCTCTTGAGTGGTGTCAGCAAAGGCACGATATTCAGACTCGGTGCTAGAGCGAGAAACCAAGGTTTGCTTCTTGCTACGCCAATAAACAAGAGAGTTACCTAAGAAGAAATAGAAATCAATAGTGAAGCAATGATCAGTCACATCACCGGCCCAGTCAACATCCAAATGGGCACGTAATGAAAAGGTTGAACCAAAAGAGTAGTGAAGACCACAAAATAAGCTGCCCTTGACATAGTGAAGGATCCGAAGCATAGCAGCATAATGTGTAGACCGAGGACCTAACAGAAATTGACTAACAAAGTGACAACAATGAAAAGTCGAGTGACAGTGAGGTAAACAAGACTACCCATGTAACAACCCCGAACTGTAATTAGTCACTAAACCATGATTAAAAATACCTAATAAGTAATTAAGGGAAAATCCTAAATTAATTGCACGTACATTATGTTATTTGTGCTTATATCTGTCTGACGTAGGAATATCTGTCTGAATTTATGTTTCGGTATGTGAATTGAAGGCCTTATCGACCACTGAATGCGAAATTGACAACGTTTATGTGTTAATTAGAATTTTCAGAATTTGATGATAGATTTAATTGAAATTCGATTTGGATCTAAATAATTAGAGTAGAATAATGTTAATTAATTAAGTTAAGCTAGGATTAATTAAACCCCACTAATCAAGCTTATATAAGGCTAATGGTCTCAACCACATTTTATCTTCATTTCCTTGAGAGTAAAACGTGGGAAAGAGAGTTTGAGTGGTAGAGCTTGAGCTATAGAGAAAGGAAGAAGAATTGTAGAGAATTGAAGGTTTTGACTTGGAAACTCAAGCAATTGAACATCTAGAATACAATTAAGCATCTATGGTAAGAATTCTAGCCTCTATTTTTGTAATTTAGTTGGTTAATGATTGAATTCATGGGAATTAAGCTATGAGATGGATGAATGAGCTAAGGAAGTAGGAAAGAAGAGTTAACCATGCATGCATGTGCATTTCATGAAGTTTTGAAGTTGTTCTCAAAGAATTCTCACTTGCATGTGTTATCTTGACTTTCTTTTGTGAATTCATCACATTTCTTGAAATTTTATCTTTTGGAAGAAATGAAATCATGTCAATTCCTGCATGTGTTTTAACTCAAGTTTAAAGTTTGGTTTTGCACAATTGACTTGACTTTGGGCTTTGATTTTGTGAAATGATCTTTAATTCATAATGTTTCACAAGTTTAGACATGTTTTCTCAAGTTTTGGGGCCCAAAGGATGTGTTTTGAAACTTTACACTTGTTTTGCATCTTGAACAACAATCTGGAAATTCCAGAATTCTGCATCATCACTCGAACGACAGAGCCTGCACTCGAGTGACCACTCTTTGTTTTGCACTTTCACTCGAGCGACTCAAAGTTGGCTTGAGCGTAAAATTCGAGCTCCCAGTACTTTTGCAGACATAGGTCTTGGCTCGAGCGACAAAACCTGCGCTCGAGCTACCACCCTTATTTTTTATCCTCCCCTCGAGCATAAAAAGTTGAGCTCGAGCATAAAATGAGAGCTCCCAAAAGTTTTGCAGAGTTTCGCAGACCGCTCGAGTGACCAAAGTTGCACTCGAGCGAAGACCCTGTTTTCAGCAAATTTAACTAAGTGTTTCACATTTTGGCATCCTCATTGCATCTTAGGCATTCCTAAGCCCTAATTAAAACATAATAATGAGGATAAGGATTAGAAGCACACCCAAATAGAAAAAAAATAAGTTAAGTATTTTCTGAGTGTGTGTTTCAGTGTATGTCCATTATGTGTTTGTGTATGTCATGCATCGTAATCCGTCTGATCTATCTATTCTGCTACTGGAGCTATCTGTGAGTAATAACTTTGTAAATCTATGTTTGATTATAAGTATTTTCTAATTGAAATAATATGATCTGTTTTCTAAAATGTTACTTTCTGTATAGATGAATGATTGTCCAATTTTTCTAAAATGTATCGTGGCATCCTTAGCATCATGTGATATCTGTCTGTTACTTGGTACCAGAGGTTCCATCATAGAATTGGTTAAGTATAACCATTATTTGTTTGTATCTGCTCTGTATATGGGTCTTTATGACCGTCTCATGTAATCATGAGCCATCTGTCTGTTAGCGCTAATGGATGTACCACGTGTGATTATCTGGGAATTCTAAATCTGAATATGTATAAAAATCAGTTTCTGACTTCTGAATCTATCAAGGACATCATTCATTAAACCCTTTTACTATGTTATTATTCACTGGGCTCCAGCTCATTGTATTATTATGTATGTAGGTGATTAGGCTCATGACCAGGCCCTGAGATGATTGCCTGGAGATTTGTTTTGTCAGCCAGCCACTGTGCTTTCTGAGAAGGTTCCTGTTTTGAAGTGGTCAAGTGTTTGTGATATTTGAGTCTTTTGTATTTCTTAAGTTTTGTCTAAACCAGTTTTTGAATGTTCTGTATATGTGGGTTTTGGCGACGTAAGACTAACGTAATTATGACATCACTTATATATATATATATAAAGTTTTAAACTTTCCGTCCCATGTACGTCTACATAGCTCCATAGACACTGTATGTTAGTATTTGCTTCTGCTAGCCCCTTTATCTTGCTTAATCTGTTCAGAGGACTTCGGTAATCCTAGGATTACTAGTCGATTACGATACTAAACCTATAGGGGCGGGTTTAGATCGAGACAGAGTGGTAACAGAGCACGAGTTATACCACATATACGAGTCCATATGAGCTATAGGACGTCCTAGAAGTAGGGACATTACATTTGTATGTGTGAGTGTGTGACAATATGTGAACATATCAGAACTAATATGAAATGCTTCTGAAATGAAATGAACTAAAACAGAACACTGTGAAAATATTATTCCTATGTTTATTAGTGCTCTGTTTACTTATAGTAAATGGAAAATACAAGAAGTAATGATGCAACTGAATCGTCTGAGACTCGCATGAGCCGAATGGAAGAAATGCTTGAAGCCTTAATAGAGTCAATGAGACAGCAACAAAGACAACAGCATCTGCCTCCTCTGCCTCCTCCGATCCAAGTAGAACTAATAAACAACGACATTTTCTTATTGACTTAGAAATTTACTAAGATGAAGGCGCCAACCTTTTTGGGTGGCATTGAGCCATTAAAAGCTAAAACCTGGATGCTAGAAATGGAAAAACTATTTGAAGTGTTCCCATGTTAAAAACTCATAAAGTTCTACTGGCCACCTATATCTTAAAAGAGGAAGCCCGACGTTGGTGGATGTTGATCAAAAATTACAATGAGACATGGAATCAATTTAGGAAAATCTTCTATGAAAAATACTTTCCTCAATGCTTTAGAGATTACAAGGTTTTTGAATTTGAACAGCTAAAACAAGGCAACATGTCCGTAGCTGAGTATGAAGCTAAGTTCACTGAATGAGCCCAATTTGCTCCTCATATGGTGGATTCAGATTACAAGAAGGCTCAGAAATTTGAAGGAGGCTTGACTTTAGACGTGTTTGATCATGTCGATGTATTGAAATTGCCTAAATATGTGGATGTACTCGATAGAGCCCTAATGGTTGAAGCCACCTTGGCTGCAATGAGACAAACTAAAGCTCCAATAACTAAATGGAGAGGTAAATGATCGGGATTTAATTTCAGAAAGGGCCGTTCATTTGCAATGAACAAGAAGCAAAACACGGGGTCTACTAGCAGCCCAAGTCAAAGCCGTGGACCTGTACCTGCTCGTTCTAAATGTGGAAGAAAACATAAGGGTGTTTGTTATCATACATTTGGTGCTTGTTTTCGGTGTGGCAACATTGGCCATATAGTAAAAGATTGTTGGCTTGGGTCCGACAATGCCAATTGCCCTACGACAAATTCAGTCGGGTTTGCTTCAACATCAAAAGCAAATACCAGAACCAACACCGGCAATGAAACTTTGAGACAAGGGAGAGTGTTTGCACTAGTGCCTGAGGATGTCCAGAACACCGAGCCTGTGGTGTTAGGCATACTCCCTATTTTTGTTCAAAATGTATATGTGTTGATAGATTCTGGTTCTACACATTCTTTCGTGTTGCATGCTTTTTCATGAAAGTTGACTAGACCATTAGAATCTATGAACTATTTTTTATCTGTATCTACACAATCTAGGGGTTTTATGGTATGTGCTTACATTTATCCAACATGTGATATTGTGATCAGTGATCTGATATTGTATGTTGACCTACTGCCTTTGAGTCTTGATCATTTTGACTGTATATTGGGAATGGATTGGTTGACCAACTATTATGCTACTATTGATTGTGTAAATAAATCTATTGTATTTCGACCTTCGAGGTTACTTGAATTTGTATTTGCTGGGAATGGGGTAGTTCCTCCACCATACTTGATCTCTTTTATGAAAGCCAGTAAACTGTTGTGAAAAGGTTGTTGAGGTTATTTATGTTGTATTCTGAATATGACTGCTAATAATGCTAATGTCGAGAACATTCCTGTAGTTACCATTGAGGTGGTACTTGGAACACAACCGATATTCAAAACCCCTTATAGAATGTTAGCCTCTGAATTAAAAGAATTGAAAGTCTAACTTCAAGAATTGTTAGACAAGAAGTTTATCCAACCGAGCACTTCACCTTGGAGTGCTCCCGTTCTATCTGTTAAGAAGAAAGACGGGTCTTTGAGGCTATGTATTGACTACCGTGAATTGAATAATGTAATCGTCAAGAATAAATATCCACTACCCTGAATAGATGATTTGTTTGACCAATTCCAGGGAGCCCAAGTGTTTTCCAAAATTGATCTTAGATCCGGATACCACCAATTGAAAGTTAAGGTAGAAGACATAGAGAAAACCGCCTTCCAGACTAGATATGGGCACTATGAGTTTTTGGTAATATCATTTGGAGTAACTAATGCAGCTACAACATTCATGGACCTAATGAATAGGGTGTTCAAATAATTTCTTGATTAGTTTGTTGTTGTTTTTATTGGCAATATACTGATTTACTTCAAAAGCAGGAAAGAACATGAAAATCACTTGAGAATTGTGTTACAAATTTTGAGGGAAAAGAAATTGTATGCAAAATTCTTCAAATGTGAATTTTGGCTTGATTGTGTGACATTTCTGGGGCATATAATCAACAAGGATGGCATATTAGTAGACCCGCAAAAATTAGAAGCTATTGTAGATTGGCCTAGACTGGCCTAGACCAACCACTATGACTGAAGTTAGAAGCTTTCTGGGGGCTTGCTGGTTACTACTACAGATATGTAAAAGACTTCTCAAAACTTGTCATGCCATTGACATAGTTGACGTAGAAAAATGTATCATTTGATTGGAATGATCAACGTGAGTCAGCCTTTCAAGAATTGAAGACCAGGTTAGTAATTGCACCAATTTTGACTTTGCCCAATGGTACTGATGGGTTCCAAATTTATAGTGACGCTTCATACAAAGGTTTGGGGTGTGTACTAATGCAAAATTGTATTGCTTATGCTTCTCGCCAACTCCGACCACATAAGAAGAATTATCCGACCCATGACCTTGAACTCGCGACAATGGTGTTTGCTTGAAAATCTGGCCCCACTATCTATATAGAGTGACTTGTGAAGTGTATACTAACCACAAAAGGCTAAAATATTTCTTTACTTAGAAAGAACTGAACATGAGACAGAGAAGATGGCTCAAATTAATAAAAGACTATGATTTGTAGATTTTGTACCATCCTAGAAAGGCAAATACAATTGTAGATGCTTTGAGCCGAAAATCCATTGGAAATTTGTCATGCTTGCTCACCGGTCAAAAAGAGTTATTGTGTGATCTCGAAAGAAATGAGATTGAAGTTATTTTACATGAACAGGGTGGAGTTCTAGCCTCCATTTTCACACAACCAACTATCATTGAAGAAGCCAAAGAAAAACAGCTACAAGATGAATTCTTGACGAAGATCGTGGATGAGATTGAATCAAAACCAAGGCGAGATTTGTGTATGAAAATAATGTGTTGAAATTTCAGGGTAGACTTTATGTATCGGATTGTTCAGAATTAAAAAAGTGTATATTGACTAAGGCTCACAATTCCAAATTTGCTATACATCTAGGGAATATAAAGATGTGCCATGACTTGAAAGAGAACTTTTGGTGGCATGGAATAAAGAAATGTGTTGCTGATTTTGTAGCCAAATGTTTGCATTGCCAATAAGTTAAAGCTGAACATCAACGACCCGTTGGAGTGCTTCAGCCACTTCCAATACCGGAATGGAGATGGGAATACATTACGATGGACTTTATTATTGGACTGCCTCACTCCTTCCGAGGTATGGATTCTATTTGGGTCATTGTTGATCGTTTAACTAAGTCTGCTCACTTTTTGCCAGTGAAGACTTTTTATAATGCAGACAAATTAGCTAACATTTATATAAAATGAGATTGCGAGGTTGCACGGAGTGCCAGTATCTATTGTGTCTGACAGAGATCCTAAGTTTATTTCAAGATTTTGGCAGAGTCTACAACAAGCGTTGGGAACCGAACTGAGACTCAATAATGCATATCATCCACAGACAGATGGTCAGTCAGAGCGAACTATTCAAATGTTGGAGGATATCTTATGAATGTGTGCATTGGATTTCCAAGGAAATTGGGACACCTATTTGCCTTTGGCCGAGGTTGTGTACAACAACAGCTATCACTCAAGTATTATGATGGCTCCTTATGAAGATCTGTATGGTAGGAAGTGCCAATCTCCAATTTGTTGGGCCGAATTAGGCGATATACCTTTGTTAGGACCGGAACTTGTACAAGAGACGACCGAGAAAGTCAAGTTGATTCAACAACGGTTGAAAACTGCTCAAAGTCGGCAGAAGAGTTATGCAGATGTACGAAGGAGGGATAGAGAATATGAAGTCGGTGACCATGTGTTTATCAAAGTGACTCCAATGAAAGGGCAAACTCGATTTGGGGTTAAAGGAAAGCTGGCACCACGATACATTGGGCCGTATAAAATTATTGAGAAAATCAATCCTGTAACATACCAAGTAGTCTTACCTCCAGTTATGGAGAACATGCATAACGTATTTCATGTTTCGATGCTTTGGGAATATTTATGAGATCCGCATCATGTTATTGAGCCAACACATGTGCTTCTGAAGGATGACTATACATATGAAGAGAGGCCAATTCAAATTGTGAATCGTCGAATCAAAAGGCTAAGGAACAAAGAGATTCCATTAGTGAAAATACACTGGCAAAATCACGGAAAGATGTATGCGACTTAGGAGACTAAAGAGGATATGATGAAGAGATACCCTGATTTGTTCCCTCTGGACCCGATATTCTTCAAAAATAAAGATAATTCGAGTTTGGAGGACCAAACTCTTTAATGGGGGAAGATTGTAACAACCCTAAACTGTGATTAGTCACTAAACTATGATTCAGAATGCCTAATAAGGAATTAAGGAGAAATCCTAAATTAATTGCATGTACATGGTGTTATTTGTGTTTATATCTATCAGACCTAGGAATATCTGTCTGAATTTCTATTTTGGTATGTGAATTGAAGGCCTTATTGGCCACTGAATGCGAAATTTACTATGTTTATGTGTTAATTAGAATTTTTTGAATTTTATGGTAGATTTAATTGAAATTCGATTCGGATCTAAATAATTATAATAGAATAATGTTAATTGATTAAGTTTAGATAGAATTAATTAAACCCCACTAATCAAGCCGGTATAAGGCTAATGGACTCAACAACATTTCATCTTTATTTCCTTGAGAGCAAAACATGGGAGAGAGAGAGAGATAAAGAGAGAGAGAGAGTTTGAGTGGAAGAGCTTGAGCTCTAGAGAAAGGAAGAAGAATTGTAGAGAATTGAAGATTTTGACTTGGAAACTCAAGCAATTGAACATCTAGAATACAATTAAGCATCTAAGATAAGAATTCTAGCTTCTAGTTTTGTAATTTAGTGGGTTAATGCATGAATTCAAGGGAATTAAGATATAAAATGCATGAATGAGATAAGGAAGTAGGAAAGAAGAGTTAACCATGCATGCATGTGCATTTCATGAAGTTTTGAAGTTAATCTCAAAGAATTCTCACTTGCATGTGTTCATCTTGACTTTGTTTTGTGGATTCATCACATTTCTTGACATTATATCTCAATTGATAATGTTTTGGAAGAAATGAAATCATGTCAATTGTTACATGTGTTTGAACTCAAGTTTCAAGTTTGGTTTTGCACAATTGACTTGACTTTGGGCTTTAATTTTGTGAAATGACCTTCAGTTCATAATGTTTCACAAGTTTAGACATGTTTTCTCAAGTTTTGGGGCCCAAAGGATGTGTTTTGAAGCTTTGCACTTAAGTTTTGCGTCTTGAACAACAATCTGGAAATTCCAAAATTCTACATCATCGCTTGAGTGACAGAGCTTGTGCTCGAACGAACACTCTTTGTTTTGCACTTTCGCTCGAGCGACTCAAAGTTGACTCGAGCGTAAAATTCAAGCTCCTAGTACTTTTGCAAACATGGGTCTTGGCTCGAGCAACAAAACCTGCGCTCAAGCAATCACCCTTATTTTTGATCCTCCACTCGGTCGTAGGAAGTTGAGCTCGAGCGTAAAATGAGAGCTTCCAAAGTTTTGTAGACCACTCGAGTGACCAAAGTTGCGCTCGAGCGAAGACGTTGTTTTCAGCAAATTTGACTAAGTGTTTCAAATTACATTTTGGCATCCTCATTGCATCTTAGGCATTCTTAAGCCCTAATTAAAACACAATAATGAGGATAAGGATTAGAAACACACCAAGATAGAAAAGAAATAAGTTAAGTATTTTCTGAGTGTGTGTTTCAATGTATATCCATTATGTGTTTGTGTAGGTCACGCGCCGTAATCCGTCTGATCTATCTGCTTTGTCTGTTCTACCACTAGAGCTATCTGTGAGTACTAATTCTGTAAATCTATGTTTGATTATAAGTATTTTTTGACTTAAATGATATGATCAGTTTTCTAAAATGTTATTTTCTGTATAGATGAATGATTTTCTAGTTTTTCTGAAATGTATCATGGCATCCTTAGCATCATGTGATATCTTTAAGTTACCTAGTACTAGAGGTTCCATCAAGGAACTGATAAAGCATAACCATTATCTGTCTGTATCTGCTCTGTATATGGGTCTTTATGACTGTCTCATGTAATCATGAGCCATTTGTCTGTTAGCGCTAATGGATGCACCACGTATGATTATCTGGGAGTTCTAAATTTGAATATATATAAAAATCTATTTCTGATTTCTGAATCTGTCACGAACATCATTCATTAAACCCTTTTACTCTGTTATTATTCTCTGAGCTCCAACTCATTGTATTATTATGTATGTAGGTGATCAGGCGCCTCCCGAGGAGGTTCCCATTTTGAAGTGGTCAAGTGTTTGTGATGTTTGAGACTTTTGTATTTCTTAAGTTTTGTCTGAACAAGTTTTTGTATGTTCTGTGTATGTGCATTTTTGTGAAGTAAGACTATCGTAATTTTGACATCACTAATATGTATATAAAGTTTTAAACTTTTTGTCCCATGTATATCTGCACAACTCTATGGACATTGTATGATGGTATTTGCTTTCGCTAGCCCCTTTACCTTGCTTAATCTGTTCAAAAGCCTTCAGTAATTCTAGGATTACTGGCTGGTTACGATGCTAAACCTATAGAGGAGTGTTTGGGTCGTGACAGAGTGGTATTAGAGCACGAGTTACACCACACCCACCGAGTAGCTCACCGTCATTGTGATTTCAAGCTGAACGACATTATTCGGAATAACTTGGAGCTTGGACATAGAGAATACAGAAGTAAAGAATATTTACTCCCCGCAAAATTGGCGCCGTCTGTGGAAATTTGACATATGAAACCTTGTCCTACAAGCTTTTCTTATCACCTTACATGGTGAACAATGAAGACATTTTGCTGTCCACCGTTGATGGCATCACATCAGAGTCTGTTTAGAGGCGTGACAACTTGTCTTCCATTCAAACCATGATTGGACTGGAGCCCACCACACGAGGGTTACACGTAGACACACAAGACAAACGCGCAAGGAGTTCAGGGCATTCATAAAACCCTGAAGGGCACTAGCAATGGCGCTGATCTCACACTCAGCATTTGGAAAGTAAGTTGAGGGACTAAGACACCATCATCCGTAAGATGGTGAGAGAAATAGAGGCCATGAAGAGCTAACTAAAGGGAAAAAGCGCTGCTGGAGTAGGAAACCACAATGATCGCACCCAGTCCCACCACTCTGGCAGTCGGAGTCAATGACTGACCTCTTCACTCTTTATCTCAAGGAGTTTCAGAGCCACCTACTCCGTCACACTAGCTGAGACATTTCGCACTCGAGAAAACAGTTATCGTCCCTCGTGTCCATCGACGACATCAAGATACTCGTATTTTGCTCAATTAGAGAATCTAAGAGACGTTTTAGAGGAGTGAGCATGCTGGAGGAGGTCAAAAGGGTGTCGGCGTTGCAGCGGCTAGCCCTCGAAGGACATCCAAGTAAGGAGGTCATAATGTCATCGCCACGCTTGGTGGCACACATTCCACTAGAAAGAGATTTGGTGAGACTAAGTGCCACACCTTTTTCCCTTGAGATCGAGAATACACCGCTCTCCGTTGACTTCCACCAACCAAAATTGACGCTCTACGATGAAAAAACTGATCTATACATGCATGTGAGCCACTTCCAGCAAGTCGTGGCTAGACACTGATAGAACAATGCATTAATGTGCCTTATTTTCCCATCAAGTTTGGGCGAATTGGGCCTGAAATGGTTCAAGAGGTTGCCGAAGGAGAGTATCAAAAGGTGGCAACAACTAGCAGAGACATTCATCACTAGATTCAAAATAAACAACAAAACACCCAAGGAAGTCGACCATCTTTTAGGAGTTAAGATGAAACTGGGTGACTCTTTGAAAGCGTACAACGCCAAGTATTAGGAGACTTTCAACGAGATACTTGATTGCCCGACCAACCTAGCAATCATCCATTATTAGTGCGGTCTTCCAGTCGGAGATAGACTCAAAGACTCGCTTACAATGAATCAACCATCGACCATGGAGTTGCTCATGCAACATATTAATTATCCAAGTTGAAGATGATGCAGCCGTAGCTACCGTGAAGAAAAATCTGGTAATGGCAAACAAGAGAGTGGCGGGAAAGGTTCACACAGTTAGATATGAGAAAAACCATCCGAACAACCACAGAAGGGAGTAGAACCATGGGAACAACCGCAATATCAAGGATCGCAACTTTAACTGGGAAAACTCCCCCGCGATATCTTGCATGATGCCAAGAGAAAGTTGAATGCCCGAATTGGCATCACCACGGTCTTTAAAAACCCAATTTATCGCATCCTTAGTGAGATCCGAGACGAGACATATGGCCGGCGGCCAGCTAAGTTGGGTGACGCCCAGAGAGGTTTTAATCTGAGGTACCGCTGCACCTATCACGACGAGGGAGGGCACCGCGTAGAAGATTATGTTCCTTTGAAACAACACTTAGAAGAATTGGTGGCAACTGAGCATTTAAATAGTTACATCGATAGAGGCGTCAAAGTCGCACCACAAGGCCCTAGTGAGCCTAACAACCTAGCCGCCTTAGATGCCCCTCCCCAATGAATTATCAATGTAATCCATGGGATCAGCAAGCCAACGCAGATATGCTAGCTCAGAGGGATGATAAAAAAAAGCCAAACATATGAGGGAGGTTCTATCCATCCAGCCCGCTACGAGAAGGGAAAGGCTGAGGTAAAAGATGTCTCACTTTCTTAACTAGAGACTTGCAGTGAATCCAAACCCCTCACAATGACGCGTTGGTCGTCACATTGCGTGTCAAGGACTTTGACATCAAACGCATTTTGATTGACCAAGGCAGCTCAGTCAAGATAATGTATTATGAATCATGATGCTTTCAAGCAGCTCAAGCTGGAAGATAGAGACTTAGAGTAACTCCAACTACACTCTTTATTTTTCACTAGATAAAGAACAAAAAAAGTACACTCTTTATTTTACCTAATTATTTTAGCTATTGTGTGTTCCAACCATACTCTTTATTTTAACTAGTTATTCAAACTAACTTAACCAATTTTCAAAAAAAAAATGCTATATATATTACTGTATTTTTCATAGAACGCCACATTCGCACCAAATGCTAATATGGTTGCCAATGTGACATTTGCAATAATATTTTTTAATATTAGTTTTAAAATATTATAAAAAATAATTTTTAACTAATATTTAATTTTTTTTATAAAATGTATAGTATGTGAATATATACCAACATATGAATTTTGTGGAACCATCTAGAAGGGGAAGGGAGGGGAAGAATAAAAGAAAACAATAAAGAATTTTAAAAAAGATAACAATATAAAGGAACTCATCCAGAACATTCAACGGTCAATCGCCGGAGGAGGCCCGCGTGGCCAGTTCTGAAGCAGCCCTCGAGCAAGAGGCACTAAAGCCGAATCAAAAGGATTA
>NW_021025162.1:526940-543423 GCF_004153795.1 Camellia sinensis
CACAAAAGAGAGAGTTGTTCTTCGGTAGATTCTGAAGAATTCGAGCCTGAAGCTTTGGTGGATTCTTGAGTGGCTCATCGTCAAGACAATTCCGAGGGGAAGACGGGGTTGGAAGAGGCACATAGAGGTTGGTTCAATTCGGGCGTGGATTCCAAGAGTAACAAAGCTATTCTTTATAGAGGTTCTAGCTCTCATGGCGTCTATCATCTTCCAGCTGTTCTTCCTAGGTTTTCTTCTCATCCAGTTTGCCTCAACACCACTACTGCTTCTTCCACTTGGCATGCTAGCTTAGGCCATCCTTCTTTACATAAAATGAAATTGATTTGTAATAAACTGAAACTACCTCAGACTGTTTCTAGTTCTTCATTTCCTTGTAAGCATTGTTGTATGGCCAAAAGCCATCGATTACCATTTAGTTTGTCTACAACTTCTGTTAATAAGCCATTGGCTCTTATTCATAGTGATGTATGGGGGCCATTTCATTCTGCTTCTTCCATTAAATACTATGTTTTGTTTGTTGATGATTTCAGCAAATTTACTTGGCTTTATCCTTTACATTTTAAAAGTGAAGTTTTTACAAAATTCATTGAATTCAAAGCTTTTGTTGAAAATCAATTTACTGTTAAGTTGCAAATTCTTCGCACTGATAATGGCACTGAATATCTGGGACTTAAATTTCAAGAATTTCTTCGCACTCATGGTATAGATCATCAATTGTCTTGTCCCTATACACCACTATAGAATGGTGTTGCCGAAAGGAAACATAGACACATCATAGAAACCACTATTGCATTGCTTCAGTAGTCTGGTGTTCCTCTTGCTTATTGGTTTGACACTGTTGCCACTTCTGTGTATCTTATTAATCGCATGCCCAGCTCTAAGCTTCACAATCAGTCTCCTTTTGAAATGTTGTTTCATCAATTACCTGACTATCATTTTCTTAAACCTTTCGGTTGTCTGTGTTTCCCTTGGCTCAAGCCATATGCTCATCACAAGCTTCAGCCCCGATCTATTGCTTGTGTTTTTCTTGGCTATATACCTTCAGTCAAAGGATATAGGTGTCTTGATTCAAGCACTGGTCACATTTATGTTTCTAGGCATGTTGTTTTTTATGAGAATACCTTTCCTTTTCTTGATTCCTCTAGACAGGTTCCTTCTTCTTCATTGTCTCAGTATAAATCTTTCTTTTGGCCATCTTGTTCTCATTTCAGATCAGATATACCTCCTACTCCTCCATCCGCTACACCAGCACCAGTTCTTTCTCCTATTTCTCTTTCCGCTGCACCAGCAGCAGCAACTGTTTCTTCAACATCTCCATTGCCTGGTTCTTCTCCTTTATCTCCTTCCTCTTCACCTGCTATTCCTATTGATTCTTTGGTTGTTGATCTTCAGTCCTATTCCATTCCTTCTTCTCCTAATGCTCCTTCTCTTAATATTCATCCAATGGTTACTTGATCTAAGGCAGCTCATCCTATCTTATCTGCCATTACTTCCACTGCTTCTATTGATTCTGAACCCTGTTCCTATAAAGAGGCTGCTTTGTCTTCTGCCTGGACCAAGGCCATGAATGAAGAGTTTGCAGCTCTTCAATCACAGTCCACTTGGACCTTGGTTCCTCTGCCTCCTACTAAACAGGCTATTGGATGTAAGTGGGTATTTCGTCTCAAAAGAAATTCGGATGGTACCATTGCTCGCCATAAAGCTCGTCTTGTAGCTAAAGGCTATCTTCAAGAAGCAGGTTTAGACTATCATGAGACATTCAGTCCCGTTGCTAAACAGCCCACAATCCGTATTTTACTTTGCTTGGCTCTTCATTACAGTTGGCCGATTAAACAACTTGACATCTCAAATGCATTCTTGCATGGTGTCTTGGATGAAGAAGTTTATATGACTCAACCTCAAGGTTTTGTTGACAAGTCTAAACCGCACTTTGTCTGTAAATTGACTAAAGCGTTGTATGGTCTTAAACAAGCACCCCGTGCTTGGTATTCTACTTTTTCGAGCTATCTTCTTACAAATGGATTTGTTGTTAGTTCATTTGATTCATCTCTGTTTATTCAACACACTGCCACTACCATGACTGTGTTACTAGTTTACGTTGATGATATCCTTATTACTGGAAATAATTCAGCTCATATTGCCTCTCTCATTGCTCATATGCACTCTGCTTTTTCAATGAAAGAATTGGGTCTTATCAACTATTTTTTGGGTGTATCTATGACTTTTTCTTCATCTGGATACTTTCTTTCTCAATCTAAATATGCCGCGGAAATTCTTACTAAGGCTGGCATGGCTGACTGTAAATCAGCCCCTTCTCCCATGTCTGTCAAGTCCTCTTCCCCATCTTCTGCAACTGTGGCTTATTCCAATCCCTCTCTCTATCGTAGTATTGTTGGTGCACTTCAGTATTTGACGATTACTCGTCCAGATATCTCCTTTGCTGTTAATCATGCTTGCCAAACTATGCATTCTCCTACTGAAGCTGATTTTGCATCTGTCAAACACTTGCTGCGGTATCTTAAAGGCACCCTTCATCAGGGTCTGTCCTTTACTCCTGGTCCTCTTGAGCTTCATGCTTTCTCTGACTATGATTGGGCAGGCAGTGTCAATGATCGTCGCTCTACTACTGGCTACTGTGTCTTTTTAGGTCTTAACCTCATCTCTTGGTTTGCCAAGAAGCAACCTACAGTGTCTCGTTCATCCACTGAGGCTGAGTATCGAGCTCTTGCTCAGGCCACCGCTGAGTTGAGTTGGCTTCAAATGGTTCTCACTGATTTACACATTGCTCATCCATGTCCACTTCTCTGGTGTGATAACTTGTCTGCTATTTCCTTGAGTTCCAATCCTGTTTTTCATTCTCGGTCTAAACACATTGCTGTTGATTATCATTATATCCGTGAACGGGTTGCCTCCAAACAAATTTTTGTCAAGCATGTTGCCTCCTCTGATCAGCTTGCTGATCTGTTTACCAAAGCTTTACTCGTCTCTCGCTTTCTTTTTCTCCGTGACAAGCTCATGGTGCTTTCTTCCCCTATGAGCTTGTCGGGGGGTGATGAAAGTATAGCTTATAATCAGACTCAGCAGCAGCAACAGTCCAAACAGTTCCAAGTTCTGCAGCAGTTCAAACAGCCTTCATCATCAGCCACATCCACGTGTGAGAAGCTGCAAGCAGAGTCCAGTGGTAACATTCCATATCCATTATAATATCTGTTAGATATTGTTGTAACTGAATTAGTTCAGCAGTTAGTTAGTTAGTTAGAGTTAGAGTTAGTATGATTAGTTAGAGTTAACTCATCATGGTTAGTTTTGAGATTGTTGTATAAATACTCTACATTCATCTGTACAAAGTGTAAATGAAATAAGATCTCAAATCTTCTTTAACCCCCACACTTTTAAGTATTTGTAGGATGGTACTCTTCCATGACACAATTCATAAGGTGTTTGATTTATTTTCTTTCAGGGTACTTTATTAAGTATATAATTAGCAGAAAGTATTGCTTTCCCCCACAAGTTCTGAGGTAATCCAGAACTTATTAACATGGCATTCATCATTTCTTTTAAAGTCCTATTTTTCTTTTTAGCAATTCCATTTTGCTGAAGTGAGTAAGGAGCAGTGGTTTGATGAATTATTCCATGTTCTCTACAAAACTCACCAAAAGGTGATTCATATTCACCACTTCTATCACTTCTAAGTTTCTTGATTTTCTTACCAAGTTGATTTTCAACTTCATTCTTATATTGAATGAAAGTTTCCAAAGCTTCATCCTTGGTTCGAATTAAATAAACATAACTATATCTAGTATAGTCATCTATAAAAGTGATAAAATACTTTTTCCCACCTCTAGTTTGAATTGATTTAAAATCACAAATGTCAATATGAATTAATTCAAGTGGTTCCGTACTTCTTTCAATTGAATGAAAAGGAGTTTTAGATAATTTTGCCTCAACGCAAACTTCACATTTATGATTTGAAACAATGCTAAATTTAGGTAAACATTCCATATTAATTAATCTACGCAAAGATCCATAATTAACATGTCCTAGTCTACCATGCTATAAATTTGAAGACTCAAGCAAGTAAGAAGAAGATGTAGTATTATTAATAACTGAGGGTACAACGGTCATTACATTTAACTTGAAAAGGCCATCAGACATGTAACCTTTTTCTACATACATCTCATTCTTAGTAAGTACAAATTTATCACTCTCAAATACTAGCCTAAACCCATTCTTACTCAACAAAGATCCGGAAACAAGATTCTTGCGAATGTCCGGTACATGCAGCACATTGTTGAGAGTGAGTTCCTTTCCAGATGTCATCTTGAGTACAATCTTTCCTTGTCCTTCAACTTTGGAAGTTGAGGAGTTGCCCATAAAGATTTGTTCACCATTATCCACTGTAGAATAAGATCTGAATATCTTTTTGTCGGCACAGATATGGCGAGTAGCACCAGTGTCTACCCACCATTCTTTAGGATTTTCGACAAGATTTGCCTCGGAAACAACTGCAGAAAGATTGATGTCATCGACACCATTGGAAATATTTTCCACTTCGGTCATATAGGCTTGAGCAGGCTTCTTGCTTGTTCTTCTTTTGCTTTTGCCTTTGCTACGACAATTTTTGGCCCGATGTCCCTCTTTGTCATAAATGTAACATTTGCCATTAAACTTGTACTTTTTATTTCCCCCCCTTTAGAGTCTTGTGATGAACTTTCTCCAAAAGACTTTCGTTTCTTGGTTTTTGAAGCATTTTCCACCACATTTGCCTTAGACTCCATAGGAAGCTTACCAGCCCGCTTTTCAGAATTGCGGTTGTCCTCCTCAATCCTCAAACGCACAATCAACTCGTCCATAGAAATTTCTTTGCGCTTGTGTTTGAGGTAGTTCTTGAATTCCTTCCAGCCTTTTGGTAATTTTTCAATTAAGGCTGCAACTTAGAAGGATTCACTGAGAGACATACCTTCTGCGTGAATGTCATGCAGAATGAGTTGGAAATCTTGAGCTTGGCTGATCACAGTTTTTGAATCAACCATTACAAAATCCAAGAATCTGCCAACCACAAATTTCTTTGAGCCGGCATCTTCCGTTTTGTACTTTTTCTCCAACGATTCCCAAAGTTCCTTTGCTATCTTGATTGGACTGTAGACGTTGTATAATGTGTTGTTAAGTCTGTTCAAGATGTAATTCCGGCAAAGAAAATCGGCATGTTTCCAGGCATCAACCGCAACAACCACTTGACGGTCAGTTTCATCCTCTTTCAGGATAAGAGCTTCTTCACGGAGAAAACGAGTCAGGTTCAGAGTTGTAAGATAAAACAACATTTTCTGCTGCCATCTTTTAAAGTCAGTTCCTAAGAACTTCTTTGGCTTTTCACCGTGATTTACCGATACTATTACAACAGGAGAGGGGGTTGGCGTCATTGCAGCCACCACAGTAGTACTTGTTTGGGCATTAGTTTCAGTAGCCATCAATTCTAATATATAAAACAAAATTATAATTAGAATTTATACTACACAGAAAATTAAACCAAATTCACAGAATTAAATTCCGTAAAAATAAAAGAAACAAGAATGTAACTTTTATTTTCCAATTAATTTGAAAATAAAATAAAATTTTATTTAAACAAATTAATTCCACACAGAAAATTAAATTCTGTAAAATAAAAGAAATAAAAACTATAACTTTTATTTTTCAATTAAATTGGAAATAAAATAAAATTTTATTTAACCAAAATAATTCCACACAAGAAATTAATTTCAGTAACACTTCAATAATTAAAACACTGAAACAGAATTTTAATTAATGAAAACTCAGAAAATAATTTGTAAAACCCAAAATTAATTTCTGAAAAAATTCCACAAAAATATATTCTGAATTGTTAATGACACCAGTATCGTACTACTAGTTGTTGTCAAAGAAAAGAGACAGTATATTACTACTATCTGTCAAATAGCATATAATCACTATTTGTTTTTCCAACCAGAATATTATTTTGTAAATCCACAGAAAATAATTTTCTTCCGAAATTATTTACGAAGAATGAAAAAAGTTGGAAAATGGTTTTATATAGGCATAATTTTGAATTCGAATATGGTGGGCCCCAAACGTCTTTTGGGGTGGGTCCGAAGAGGTGAAGACGGAACGTCAATGTTTGAATTTATTTCTAGTTATTTTATTTACACAGAAGATTGTTCCAACAATCTTAAGACAGATTCGAATTATTCTGTTTACAAAATTTTTCGTTTGTTTTCCTTTTTCATTCTTCGTAAATAATTTCGGAAGAAAATTATTTTCTGTGGATTTACAAAATAATATTCTGGTTGGAAAAACAAATAGTGATTATATGCTATTTGACAGATAGTAGTAATATACTCCCCCTTTTAGGAAGTTTGGTCCTCCAAACTTAACTTACCTTTGTCGGGAAACAAATGTGGATAGCGTAGACGCATTTTCTCCTCTTTTTCCCATGTAGCATCTGTCCCATAGTGTTCCTTCCATTCCACTTTCACCATTGGAATGGATCTGTTTCTCAATTCTTTTACTTGTCGGTCAACAATTCTTTCCGGCCATTCAGCATATTCCATATTTTCATCAATAGCAATCCGGTGATAATCAATCACATGCAACGGGTCTCGGAGGTAACCCCTCAACATCGACACATGAAACACGTTATGGATTTGCTGGAATCCCGGTGGCAAAGCAACTCTATAAGCAACTGGACCAAGTTTCTCCAAAATTTGAAACGGCCCAATATAACGGGGCGTCAACTAAACCTGACTTGGCCTTTCATTGGAGAAACACGGATGAACACATGGTCGCCGACCTCATACTCAAGAGGTCTTCTCCGGACATCTGCATAACTCTTCTGTCGGTCTTGAGCTGTTTTGAGCCTTTGTCGAATAGTTTTGATCTTTTCAGAGGTGTCTTGTACAATTTCAGGCCCGAGCAAAGCTCTGTCCCCGACCTCTGTCCAACAAATAGGTGATCTACACCTCCTACCATACAAAGCCTCGTATGGTGCCATACCGATGCTGGAGTGGAAGCTGTTATTATAAGCAAACTCTGCAAGCGGCAAATAGTCTTCCCAACTCCCATGAAAATCCAAAGCACACATGCGAAGCATATCTTCCAAAGTTTGTATCGTTCGTTCTGACTGGCCATCCGTCTGTGGGTGGAAGGCAGTACTGAACCTTAGTTATGTTCCCATAGCTTCCTGCAAACTTTTCCACAATCTAGATACAAATTTCGGGTCCCTATCTGACACAATGGACACTGGAACTCCGTGTAACCGGATAATTTCGTCAACATAAATAGTAGCCAATCTGTAAGCAGTAAATGTAGTTTTGACAGGCAGAAAATGTGCAGATTTAGTCAGTCTATCAACTACAACCCAGACAGAATCCATACCTCGGGAAGTCCGAGGTAGGCCAACAACGAAATCCATAGTCACATGTTTCCACTTCCACTCAGGAATAGAGAGTGGTTGAAGTAGACCGCCTAGTTTCTGATGTTCAGCCTTAACTTGCTGACGCTGAAGGCACTTGGACACATATTCTGCAATCTCTTTCTTCATTTTAGGCCACCAGTAGGTTTGTTTCAAATCCCGATACATTTTATTGTTACCCGGATGCATAGCAAATACAGATCTGTGGGTTTCATCTAAAACCCTCTTCCTTAGCTCCGGAATATCTGGGACACATATTCGGTTTCGAAATTTCAACATTCCATTCTCGACACTGAACTCTGCTTTTCGGCTCACTTCAAATTCATCAATGACCTTTCTGAGGAACTCATCTTCCTTCTGTTTCTGCTTGATTTCATCAACAATCGCCGGTTCGGCTGTAATAGCGGCTATCAATCCGCCCTGTTCACATACCACTACCTCAATTTCAGACTTCTCAAAGTCTTACAAAATCTCCCTTTGTTCAGTAAGCAAATAAGCCATACTCCCTGTTGATTTTTTGCTCAAGGCATCAGCCACTGTATTAGCTTTCCCGGGGTGATACTGAATTTCTAGGTTGTAATCTTTTATCAATTCTAGCCATCTCCTCTAACGCATATTCAACTCTTTCTGCGTGAAGAAGTATTTTAGGCTCTTATGATCTGTGTAGACTTCACACTTTGCCCCATACAGATAATGCCGCTAGATTTTCAGAGCAAAAACCACTGCGGCCAGTTCTAGGTCATGTGTTGGGTAATTCTTCTCGTGCGGTCTCAATTGCCGAGAGGCGTAAGCAATAAACTTCCCGTTCTGCATTAACACACAACCCAAACCCTTATAAGATGCATCACTGAAAATCACAAAATTTTCCGTACCTGAAGGTAGTGTCAAAATCGGTGCGGTAGTCAATCTCGTCTTCAATTCATGAAAGGCTGATTCTCTTTCACCATTCCACTCAAATGGTTGTCCTTTACGTGTCAATTGGATAAGAGGCACAGCTAATTTCGAAAAGTCCTTTACAAATCTCCTATAGTACCCAGCTAAGCCCATGAAACTGCGAACTTTTGTTACGTTGGTCGGTGTAGGCCAATTCACGATTGCCTCTATTTTCTGTGGGTCCACTGAAATTCCTTCCTTATTGATCACATGCCCTAAGAAAACAACCTCATCCAACCAAAACTCACATTTCTTTAGTTTAGCAAATAATTTCCTTTCCCGAAGTATTTGTAAAACAGTCCTCAAATGATGTTCATGTTCAAGTCTATCTTTAGAGTATATCAAAATATCATCGATGAAGACAACAACAAACTCATCAAGGTAGGTTTTAAAAATTCTATTCATTAAGTCCATAAATGCTGCCGGAGCATTAGTCACTCCAAATGGCATAACAAGAAACTCAAAATGACCATACCTCGTTCTGAATGCGGTTTTCTCAACATCTTCTGCCTTAACCTTCAGCTGATGATACCCGGATCTCAAATCAATCTTAGATTATGGTAAATCTGTCCATGTGTTCATAATTTTATCTTCATAGACTGTCATTATGGAGGAGCTTGTTGCGTTGCATGTGTGTTGGATGTACCCTGTGCATTAAAATTTGTTGGCCAGACATAGCCTTGCCAAGTGTAAGCGTTTCTATATCACTATCAGTCTACTTGCAGCCTTATGTCATTAGCAAATTGTGGCAGGATACGTGATGATATTGAGGAGGATGCCTTCTGAGGTCTATGTGCAATGGTATGCCTATACTTTCTTCATCTTCCAATTAAATTGAGATTAGAAATGTAATCCTAGTTTGGTGTGCAATTGTTAATTTGTGTCAATTTTTTGTTAATATGGGTTTTTTCTTACAATTTCAAATATTTATTTGTTAGTAAGGCATATATTTAGTTGCAAGTGCTTGCTTACTTTGCAGGTTTCTCCCTGGCATGATATACCATTACACTTGGGTGATGGTGTTTTTAATTTCATTGTTGAAATACCCAAAGAAACAAGTGCAAAGATGGAGGTTGCTACTAACGAGTCATACACTCCCATAAAGCAAGATACAAAGAAAGGAAAACTTCGATATTATCCGTAAGAAGTGCCATTTTACCTTCACTTTTCCTTTCCCCTTCTTTTCTTGTTTCACAACTTCTTCATGCATAGTTTTGTTGTTCCATAAGGGCTTGAATCAGGCACTGTTGTTCGTTTTCATGTATAAGCATCTGTTTAAGCTATCAGACAGACTGCTCAATTTTCTCGCTGATGCATGTCCAACTAAGCATCTAAATACGTTTTCATTTGTTGGGAGTTGAGTATTACTAGTCTCATATGGGAATTTGGAATATAGAATTCATCCATATTGATAATCCTAGTGCCCTCATGCTATTTCTGTTAAACTTTACCTAGTGATGTTTGCTTCTCTGAGGGTGATTTGTGGCATTTCTATCAAATGGCAAGCACCCTTGCCTATAGGCTTCATATATGTTGAGTAATGTTGTTCGTACATGGTCCTTTAATTGTAATCCGATTTTGGCGTAAAAAAATATTTCTTAATGTGAATGGATCAAGAAGATGGAAATGGTGGATATCTGTAGACACCCCATTTTTGACCGACCTTAAGACTCAGACGTCACTAGTTGAGCGCTCGGTGATACTGCATATTATGCTCGTTTAGAAGTCTCAGAGTCGCGGCCGTGAGCCCTGCCTCCGGACTTCCGAACCCTCTTTTGTGCCTTGCCTCGGTTTGCGAACCAGACTCGGTTTTCTCTGTTTCTTTTCCTGAGGGGAGGGAGAGGTCCCATAGACCATCTCTCAGTGGTTGTAGGCTACGTTTTGTGGCTGTAGGCCATTTTGCCCATTTCGGAGCCCGGTTCCCGATTTTTCGGAGCCGTCAGGCCGTGTGCCTCGGTTCGGGACCGCTTAACCATCTCCTATTGCTCCGGTTTTTGGTGTACTTCTTATTTACTCCCTTTTGAGGGACACTGAGGCCCGAGAGACCCACTTCGTGGTCGAATGCCACTTTCGGTGCTTAACAGGCAGTTTTCGGGGCCTCGAACTGCGTGTTCTGGCCCCCGAACATTCGTTTTGCATCGGTTTTCGTTCATTTTTGGCAGGTACCTTTGTTTCATCCCTAGGAAGGCCGTAGAAGGGTGGGAGGCCAGCAATTATTTCAGCAACCAGTTCTATATCCTCCGGCGCCCTCCGACGCCCGTTTTTCTCACTTCCAAGTCAATGTTGAACACTCTTGGGCCATTTTCTTGAATTTTTAACCACATATTTGTGATGTACACACATGGGAGGACCCTAAAAGTTGGTGGCCGGCCACTAATGTTGCTTGACCCTTTTGAACCCCTCCTAAAAGTGGGTTGTTCTCTCTCCTGGGTCACTTTTTCCAGTGTTTGACCACATGGTTGTGTTGTACACACATGGGAGGACACCAATATCATATGGTCGGCTACTAATTCTCATTGACCTTTTTGACCCTTGGCCGGCCGGCCAGCCACCTGCAGCTGAGATAACTAGCCGGCCTTGATCCTTGCCCCCTGCTTAGTTCAAAACTGGCCTTTTTTCCCCCCAAAAACCTGTATCCGGGGGACAACCTTTTGGGGGGGAAACTTGATCCATTTCCCCCCCACTTTTTCCCTCCATTTTCCCCTCATTTTGGGCTATATACCTGGCCTCCAGCTCTGTCCCAAGGGTTAGAAAAAATTCCCTCAAGCCCTTTGCATGGGATCTCTCTCCCTCTCCATCTCCAAGCTTCCATACTCCCAACCCTACACCATTTTACATTACACCACGAACCCCCACCCTTCCCTCCTTCATTCCAGCAGCTGGAGGCTGTTCTTCAAAGCCTAAGGAGCCACAAACTCAAGCCAAGAAGCTATCAAAGTTTGGTCTTCAAGGGTGAGTACCAATTCCCTCTTTTTGAGCTTAATTTTGCAACATTTGTTTAGCTATTTTTCTTGCTGTTTTGAGATCCGACCAAAACTGAAAGTACCCTTTATTTGAGCTCTATTTCATGTTTCATTAAGGGAATTTTGGCATTTGAGGTCCCTATCTTACACTTGCTTCATTATCCTTCTTATATACCGTAATCTTGCATAGTATTTTTGGCCTGTGTGTGATCTGTTTTGGAGCATGGTGTAAACTGTAGATAGGCTTATTTTGAGCCCCTCTTAAACATTGAAGAAGGGCTCATTACTTTTTGGGACCTCCATGTGCCACTTGTCATTATATCCCTCTTTGGTCCTCATTTTTGCATGATCTATTAGCCTATTATGCTTCTGTTTTTGGTCATTTTACAGAACTGAAAACAGTCTTATTTTGACCCCATATTCATGTTTCATTAAGGGTCTTTGGCTGTTTGATGAATGTTTTGTATACTTTGTGTTTTGACCTCTTTTGGGCCCTATCTTGCATGGCATTTTGAGCATACTGATATACTGATTTAGGCTTGTCCATCAACTGTAAAATATCATATTTTTGGCCCCTCTTCAACATTGTTGAAGGGTCCTAATCTGTTTGAGGTCTGTAGCTGTGAGTTACTTCTTTATCTCACAGTGTTTTAGAAGAGTCCTTTTTCTGTTTGCGGCTTTTGCATCTACCACTTGCTTCATTGCCTCCCTGCGGAGCCACTTTTTGTATGATAAATTTAGTCTCATTTGTGCTTACTGTTTGCCATGCTTTGAACTGTAAAATGCTTATCTAGGGCTTCCTTGATTCTGTCTTTTCATGCTCATGTCAAATTGTGCATAGCATTGCATAGCTAATAGGCCATTTCATGCGCCAAAATTCATGTTTTCGGGGATTGTTCATGCACTCGGGTATAATTTCACTTTGTTTTCGGGGGCTGTTTTTCCCCCGTTGTTTTTGCTTACTGATTTTTGCACTGGTTGCATACTATAATATTCCATGTTTTGCCATGTCTCATTAGAGTGGCATTCTCGGTGCTTGAACGGTCGGTTCTCGGTTTGCGCGTGCCACGCAGTGCACGCATTTCGAGTTGTCTTTGTTTTCATCTTGAGGCCCTCCTATGTGAGTTGGCTGAGGCTCCCTCATGTTGGTGTAAGCCCATAATTGCATTGCGTATGCCATTTCATCCATAGCATTGTGCATGCATCGTTGTGTTTACCTCGTTGCAGGTGTATGCATTCGCCATAACAGTTGTGTATGTTAGAGTTATCTTAGTTTGCATTTCATCGCATGTTCACGCATATCTGCATCGTGTTCGGGATAGGGTTAGCCGGGCACGGAAACAAGGTGCCTTCGTACTCCGAGTAGACGGACCGTGTCTCAATTCCCTAGTCACCCGACACTCCGGATCATCCATAATGGAGTTAGGTTCTTCTTTGTGTTTATATGTGCATTTCATTCTACATTGAATTGCACAATTCGACCCCTCGGCCTCATGCATCGATATGCGTCGATTGGTGGCACGAGGATGAGGATGCATATTATCTGTGAAAAATACATTAGCCTTGCCCCTTTCCTGCTCTCTGTTGCAGTAAAATGAAAGATCAGTAACTTTTTGGAGCTTGGCGGCCATTTCAAGAAAATGTGTAAACAAGGCTACATTGGGGCATCGTCATGGATTTCGCGCAAAGGCAACCGCGGCGCATGCATCATTCATCATCCGGAGTGGGGGTCAAGGCCAGTCCCTGGCTTGCATGCCAGTTTATCTTATTTTCTTAGTTTAATTTGAACACATTATTTGGATGTATATTCCTTTATATTCGGGACTTGTATTCTATTTTGACCTCTGTTGCGAGGGCATAATTGTAATAAGTGTGGTGATGTGTGATGTATTGGTCTTCTAACCTACGTCTTTCTTCCTTTTTATTTACCTGCTTATATGTTAGATTAGGGGCATATTTTCATTAGCATACAGTATGACAGCAGGTTTTGCTTCATTTCATCTGTTTTGCATGCACCGGGCTTGGCGCATATACTAACTTGCATTGTATTTCCAATTTCAAAATTGAATCATGTTAGGCTGTGCATTCCATTATGCCCATGTTTAGAATAGCGAGCTTGCTATTAAGTTGATGTTTTTACATGTGTTGCATTTAGGCATTTCTGTATACTTAGGATCATGGCATGATTTTCTATGTAGTTTCTGTTTGGCTTGCGAGTAACTTGGTGAGTTTTATGCTTTAGCATCATTGCATGCGTGTGAGTGGACTACCATGAATAGCCAATGCTTACCATGAGGCTAAGTTGGCTTAATGTGATAATAACTGCCTTGAATGCCTGTGGTGAAGGTTGGGTTACTTGGGGATTGGAAATCTATTCAATGTTTTGTTTTTTTAACCCACTAGATAGTTGGGCAAAACATCTTTTCTAAGCCACTCGAGGGTGGCAAAATCTGCATATTTAAGCCTACTTGCGAGGTTAGCAAACATCTTTCAAAACACAAACATGAATGTTTTTTCTCCAATTCAGGCCGATTCCAAGTCTATACTTTGTATGCTGTGCCCATCACATAGTAAACTAGGCTAATAACCGGAATAAAGAAGCATACAAGTTTTCAAAAATAGATATCATGGGGGGGGGGTTAGAGAGGCCATCCTCTGACCGGTCGCGAGCGGGGGTGCTTCAAAGTGACTTCCCAATCGTACCCAAGTTCCCAGCCGAGGTAACTTTTGGTGATGAGGACACGTGGCCTTTGGCACCGAGTTCAGGGTTTCCTAAATTTTCCCATTAAAAAAACCATCCTAGGTGGGCGACTCTTAATCTGGCCAAAAGCAGTTTTCCCCCATGTTTTGGCACTTCTTTTTCAAAAATCTGTTTCTTCAACGATCTTGCCGGATTTGAGACTCTCATTGGTTCAAGACTTAGAACCGTGACAATTGAGGAAGTCCGTGAGCTGTAGTGACCCAAATGGAACAGACGGGAGCTCGTTCCTCCCGGGGCGTTTCGGGACGTCTACAATATCAGATGCTGAAATCTACATGGGTTTAAAATATATCGCTAGTTTTTATTCCATTGAGCGACTATTTTTAGGCAGTTGGGTAATTGCTTCAAATCCTAATTATCAACTTCGTTTTGAGAGGGAGGTCAATAAGTAGGGCTAGAAGGGCTAGTCCTTAGGGTAATAATTTCCTTTGAAAACCTGAGATATATATCAGTGTCAAAAAGATGAACTGCTTTTAGTGACCTTATGTATTTGCATGCTCTTTATAGAAGTAATTTATTTTCATTTTATCGTTTTAAAACTTTAATATGAGAACTTTTAAGCCACTTGTTTATCCTTTATTCTTTTAAAAATTGATGTTTGCCAATCTCTGGTACTTCTTAGCCACTGTTTGATCTAATCACAAAACCGCTGGAATTCTCTTTTTACATGACTTCTCCATAATTTTCTATATTGGATATTTGAGTTTTCTTAAAGTCTAAGCTCCTGAACTCAATTTTATTTATCTTTCTTAGTTACAATATAAATTGGAATTATGGATTGTTTCCACAAATGTGGAAGAGCCCATCATTTGCAATCTGAGTTGAGGGGCCACTTGGAGATACGATCCAGGTACTATTGAATCATTCATTTTCATTTTATCTCTTAGCTAAGCATTCTCTCTTCTACCAAAAGCAAAAAGAATAAAATAATTTGAATTTTAATATTGCCATTTTTAAATTGTGTTGATGTTGTTGAGATTGGTCAAACCGTGGAAAGATTAGGACGAGTTATGAAGGTCAAGCCATTAGCTGCCTTGGCAATGCTTGATGAAGGGGACTTGAGTGGAAAATAGTTGCATTTCATTGGATGATCAAAGGCTTCACTTGTTAATGATATTGAGACGTGGAAAGCAATTTGCCTGAATGTTTTTGTTGAACAAAGCAATAATTTTATTTAGTTTCTTCTAAAATACAGTAAAAAAAGAGAGTTCTGTAGATATACATTAGCTTTAGACTTTTTGATAACATTCTGTGACATATCATCTCTCTCCATAGTCTTTGTTTGGTCTGTTCCTTCGGGGATGGATTTATAACGTGTTTAACATCTCCTTGTATAATAATAAGCCTACACCAATTAGTGGGGATGAGCATTCGTTGGTTGTCGGAACTTACTCATTGCACAAGAATGTTTAGTTGTTATTTAATAATGGCAATGTGATAATGTGCCATGACCACGAAGAAGGTATGGAATTTTGTAGGACAAATGTAGTCTTGGCAAGCCTAGCAATGTACTGGTTTTTTTATTATATACAATTCTCTGTCTTAAGTACATTTGAGCTATACAACATTTTTCATCCTTTTCTCTCTTTTTATTTATTTATTTTTACATTATCTTACATACGGGCGATGACCAAAATGATTTGGGTGTGAAAAGTCAATATTTTACGGTCGTTGGTTACTCAAAGCCATTAAATTCAAGCCAATGTGATGAAGGTGTGATTTGGATTTCATGTTAGTAATCAGCGGTGCCATATGTACATCTCATTCTGATTACATTGCAATGTTCAGTAATCAGGGCTAAGGTGTTTCTTTTATTAGCAAACTTATGAGTGCCTTGTTAATAGAAAATATAAGTTACATAGGTTTGCTTAAAAATTAATTTGGCAGCTATTGGTAATTTAATTGTTGTGCATAATATGTCATGGGCTGACTGGGTAACTTTCTTCCAGGGCACTCTTCACTGCAGTCGAGAGACTGGTTCAGAGACACAGATCCCTGATTAGAAAACCTGCAAAAATTATGAACTATAGGCAGCAAACAGGTATTATATTTCTATGCTTTCAATCAATCTACTTGTATAATGCAGTTTCTGACCATCTTGAATTGGTGTTTGATTTAGAAATTGTATGTCATAGCAGGCCATAAGTACATAACACATAGAAATTTATGTGCATGAACATATTCATTTGGCTCATGAATTTTAGTACTTGTCAACCACTGGAAATGGACTTGAATCAAGGAAATCAAATTCTTCTCTTTCTATCCTCAATGAGTTATGCGTTCTATATCTTTCTTCAGCGTGTTCGGCACTTAGACTGTCCCGATTGGTGTTTCACCAGGTAATCGTGGGTGCGATCTCGTCTCTTAACATTTAGCTGTAAA
>NW_021025162.1:543448-603568 GCF_004153795.1 Camellia sinensis
TTTGTTTAGAGCTTTGCCAAACTTGTATTATGTCAAATACATGAACCTCAAGCCTAGACTCCAAGCTTCTTTGTTCAATATGTGAGCATGAATTCTGCAGTTTGCTTTGCTGGTTGCATTCCTTATCTTGGTTCACAAACACATTTTTTCCCCCTGAAATTTGAATTCTTATACTGTGAGCATCATTTACGTATTGATTGACACTGTGGCTGCAGGTCGGTCTTATTTCAGTTGGGGTTCAGTATGATAAGATAAAGAATTCATTGTGTGCTCTTTGGACTTGCTGAAGGTCTTGGTAGTGGGATAGAGAGTTTGGTATTCCCCCTTCTCTAATTCTCTCTCTCTCTCTCTCTCTCTGTGTGTGTGCAATATGTTTTTAGTTTTTGCTAAATGATGCTCCATGAAAATGAAATGATGCAAATAAATTCTGATTTCTGATGGTCATTTATATATTGTTGCACATTGTCATTTAATTGTTTTTTACATCCTCATTCATTGTGTCAGGAAAAGACAAACCTATTGTCCCTAGATTATGGTAAATCTGTCAATGTGTTCATAATTTTATCTTCATAGACTGTCATTATGGAGAAGCTTGTTGTATTGCATGTGCTGTGGATGTACCCTGTGCATTAAAATTTGTTGGCCAGACATAGCCTTGCCAAGTGTAAGCGTTTCTATATCACTATCAGTCTACTTGCAGCCTTATGTCATTAGCAAATTGTGGCAGGATACGTGATGATATTGAGGAGGATGCCTTCCGAGGTCTATGTGCCATGGTATGCCTATACTTTCTTCATCTTCCAATTAAATTGAGATTAGAAATGTAATCCTAGTTTGGTGTGCAATTGTTAATTTGTGTCAATTTTTTGTTAATATGGGTTTTTTCTTACATTTTCAAATATTTATTTGTTAGTAAGGCATATATTTACTTGCAAGTGCTTGCTTACTTTGCAGGTTTCTCCCTGGCATGATATACCATTACACTTGGGTGATGGTGTTTTTAATTTCATTGTTAAAATACCCAAAGAAACAAGTGCAAAGATGGAGGTTGCTACTGACGAGTCATACACTCCCATAAAGCAATATACAAAGAAAGGAAAACTTCAATATTATCCGTAAGATGTGCCATTTTACCTTCACTTTTCCTTTCCCCTTCTTTTCTTGTTTCATAACTTCTTCATGCATAGTTTTGTTGTTCTATAAGGGCTTGAATCAGGCACTGTTGTTCGTTTTCATGTATAAGCATCTGTTTAAGCTATCAGACAGACTGCTCAATTTTTTCGCTGATGCATGTCCAACTAAGCATCTAAATACGTTTTCATTTGTTGGGAGTTGAGTATTATTGGTCTCATATGAGAATTTGGAGTATAGAATTCATCCATATTGATAATCCTAGTGCCCTCATGCTATTTCTGTCAAACTTTACCTAGTGATGTTTGCTTCTCTGAGGGTGATTTGTGGCATTTCTATCAAATGGCAAGCACCCTAGCCTATAGGCTTCACATATGTTGAGTAATGTTGTTCGTACATGGTCCTTTAATTGTAATCCGATTTTGGCGTAAAAAAATATTTCTTAATGTGAATGGATCAAGAAGGTGGAAATGGTGGATATCAGATACTGAAATCTGCTGGGTTTAAACATTATGCTAGTTTTATTCCATTGAGACTATTTTTAGCAGTTGGGTAATTGCTCTAAATCCTAATAATCAACTTCGATTTTGGAGAGGAGGTCAAATACATAGGCTATGTAAGGCTGGTCCTAGGGAATATTTCCTTGAAAACCTGAGATATATAATCAGTGTCAAAAAATGAACTAGCTTTAGTGACCTTCATGTCATTTGCATGCTCTTATAGAGTGAATTTATTTTCATTTTATCGTTTAAAACTTTAATATGAGAACTTTTAAGCCAACTTGTTTATCCTTTTATTTCTTTTAAAAAATTGATGTTTGCCAAATCTCTGGTACTTCTTGCCACTGTTGATCTAATCACAAAACCCTGGATTCTCTTTTTACATGACTTCTCCATAATTTCTATATTGGAATTTGAGTTTCTTAAAGTCTAAGCTCCTGAATCATTTTATTTTATCTTTCTCAGTTACAATATAAATTGGAATTATGGATTGTTTCCACAAATGTGGGAAGACCCATCATTTGCAAACTCTGAAGTTGAGGGGGCACTTGGAGATAACGATCCAGGTACTAGTTGATCATTCATTTCATTTTACCTCTTTACTAAGCATTCTCTTCTACCAAAAGCAAAAGAATAAAATAATTGAATTTAATTTGCCAATTTCTTCAAATTGTAGTTGATGTTGTTGAGATTGGTCAAACTCGTGGAAAGATAGGACAGATTATGAAGGTCAAGCCATTAGCTGCCTTGGCAATGCTTGATGAAGGGGAACTTGAGTGGAAAATAGTTGCAATTTCATTGGATGATCCAAGAGCTTCACTTGTTAATGATATTGATGACGTGGAAAAGCATTTGCCTGTAATGTTTTTGTTGAACAAAGCAATAATTTATTTTAGTTTCTTCTAAATACTAGTAAAAAAAAGAGAGTTCATTGTAGATATACATGCTTAGACTTTTGTAACATCTGTGACATATCATCTGCTCTCATAGTCTTTGTTTGTCTGGTTCCTTCGGGGGATGGATTTATAACTGGTTAACATCTCCTTGTATAATAATAAGCCTACACCAATTAGTTAGGATGAGCATTCGTTGGGTTGGTCGAACTTACTCATTGCACAAAATGTTTTAGTTGTTAATTTTAATAATGGCAATGTGATAATGTGCAGACCACTAGAAGGTATGGAATTTTGTAAGACAAATGTAGTCTTGGAAGCACTAGCAATGTACTGGTTTTATTATATACAATATCTATGTCTTAAGTACATTTGAGCTATACAACATTTTTCATCCTTTTCTTCTTCCTTTTTATTTATTTATTTTTAATTATCTTAATAAGGGCATGACCAATGATTGGTGTGAAAGTCAATATTTTACGGTGTTGGTTACTCAAAGCCATTAAATTCAAGCAATGTGAATGAAGGTGTGATTTGGATTTCAATGTTAGTAATCAGCGGTGCATATGTACATCATTCTGATTACATTGCAATGTCAGTAATCAGGGCTAAGGTGTTCTATTTATTAGCAAACTATGGTAGTCCCTGGTTAATAGAAATATAAGTTGACATAGGTTGCTTAAAAATTAATTTGGCAGCTATGTAAATTAATTGTTGTGCATAATTGTCATGGGCCTGACTGGGTAACTTCTCCAGGGCACTCTCACTGCAGTCAGAGACTGGTTCAGAGACTACAAGATCCCTGATAGAAAACCTGCAAAAAAATTTGGTCTTGGCAACAAGGCAGCAAACAAGGTATTATGATTTCTATGCTTCAATCAATCTACATTGTTTAAATGCAGTTCTGACCATCTTGAATGGTGTTTGATTAGGAAATTGTATGTCATGCAGCATAAGTACATAACACATAGAAATTTATGTGCATTGAACATATTCATTTTGCTCATGAATTTTAAGTACTTGTCAAACCACTGGAAATGACTGAATCCAAGAACAAGAGTTGATTATGTCGTTCTTTAAGAATGGAATTTCCATATTGTTGTTATTTTATTGTCGTTAAAAAAAATTTAATTTATTTATAGATTATGTTTTGAATTCTATATGATATTGTTCTGTTGTTTAATTAGTGAAATTAATTGTTTTGGAATAAAAAGGATTATGCTCTTAAGGTAATCACCGAGACTAATGAATCTTGGGCTAAACTTGTGAAGAGATCTGTTCCTCCTGGAGAGCTTTCGCTCGTGTAAATTTGAACACTGTAAAGTTTGAGGTGCTGATGCTTCTACTTGTAACTTTATTGACAAACCATATATCTTCTCTATTGCAAAGTGGGCAATATTATTTTTAGACGTCAAAATCAAAAGTGATTTTTTTTCCCTTACCACGATTCGTGCATTTTTGCGCTTCAGTTCTACATCCATAGGAGAAGAATATACAGAACATTCACATGTAACATGGGTGCAGACCTCACACATACATATAAGTGTTATGTTTATTTCTGATGTACAAAAAAAATAAAAATAAACATATAAGTGTTATGTGAGACTTACACCAATGTGAATGTTCAAATTTTGTGGAGATAACTGGAGTTAGTGAGACTTACACCAAGTGTTATGTGAGACTTACACCATGCTTAGTTTTATATTGTTTATATTGATCTATCTTAGTTCAAATTTTGTAAAATTGAAAACATTATGTTTTGAACTCTATATGATATTGTTCTGTTGTTTAATTAGTGAAATTAATTATTTTGGAATAAAAAGGATTATGCTCTTAAGGTAATCACCGAGACCAATGAATCTTGGGCTAAACTTGTGAAGAGATCTGTTCCTCCTGGAGAGCTTTCATTCGTGTAAATTTGAACACTGTAAAGTTTGAGGTGCTGGTGCTTCTGCTTGTAACTTTATTGACAAACCATATATCTTCTCTATTGCAAAGTGGGCAATATTATTTTTAGATGTCAAAATCAATAGTGATTTTTTTCCCTTTACCACGATCCGTGCATTTTTGCGCTTTAGTTCTATATCCATAGGAGAAGAATATACAAAACATTCACATGTAACATGGGTGCAGACCTCACACATACATATAAGTGTTATGTTTATTTCTGATGTACAAAAAAAATAAAAATAAACATATAAGTGTTATGTGAGACTTACACCAATGTGAATGTTCAAATTTTGTGGAGATAATTGGAGTTAGTGAGACTTACACCAAGTGTTATGTGAGACTTACACCATGCTTAGTTTTATATTGTTTATGTTGATCTATCTTAGTTCAAATTTTGTGAAATTGAAAACCCATTAAAGACAATCAGCCCATATCAGTATTCTCATTTCTTTCTAAGCAAAGTTGGAGAAATAGTGAGTGAGATAGTAAAGTTGTAACAAAGGGACATCCACTGGTAGATAGTGAAATTTGTGGAGATAACTGGAGTTAGTAGAACAAAGATCCAAGTTTCATTGAACCATTCTATATGACAATAAAACTCATCATGTTGCTTAATTGTTTTTAATATTAGCAGGTTCATAGTTGTTCATATAACTTGCAAGAGCTTGCCCCCAATTAGATTAGCTGTTGTTTTGTGATTTAGTACAGACGAAAGTCAAATTTCGGTAGAAAATGCATTTTTGCTAAATTGGTAATTGATAATATATTAATGTTTTCCTTTTTTATTTTCTTTCCAAATTGATTTTTGATGACATTTGGAAGCATACTTGGACGCAGGGTTAGATATTTAGACAAAAAAATGTGATGAAAAAAGGCGAAAATAGGCCGTTTGGGGTCAAAAATTGAACACCACTTATCTTTCCATACCTCTTTATCTAATTTCAAAGCAACGGTGAATTTTTTTTTTTACTTGTTGGAATAATTTTCAGTCTTTGTTCCATACCATTACAAAACTAAAATATAGCACGTGGGGTAGTATAGGGTTTACAATGATCTTTGTACAATTTTAGTGGGCTAGTTAAAGGAGATACATAAATCTCAAATACAATATGCTTTTAGGTAACCCAGTAAATGAATAAGGACAATGTGGTAGCTTAGGCAGGTGCACCAACATACCTAAACAGTGGGCTATCAAATTCTGCAATACTTTTTAAGACTAAATTCAAAAAGAACATAAACTGATGCGATGAATTTTTAATTGAGGTTCCACTTGGTGATCCACAACAAACATTTTATCATATTGTTTAAGTTAACAAAAATGAATTCCTTACCCAAACAAAATTATTAATGAAAAGACACTGTTTAGTGTTGGCCCCAAGTCTTCAGAATTAGGAGGGGAACCTGATCTCTGATTTCTATTAAGTATTAATTAGCTAGATGTAACTGCCTCTAAACAATGTGATAAAAAATGCAAACACCTGCCGTTTGAATTCCGCTTCAATTTTCCCCTTCAGTATGGTTAGACACTCGCGTATGCCAATATGTACAGTTTATATTTGCTAGTTGAGAAGTCCATTGCATATTATTGTGAACTGTTATTTTATTTAATTATTTTTGACTTGTTCTTCTTTGGATTACATTTAAGTCCATTTAAAAAATTAAACAATGAAATACAAAAGTGGTAATGTTATAGACATAAGAATTCTGTTGTTTTATTTACAATTTGATAATGATAGTAATTTAATTTGCTAATGTGACCTTAACTTTTCATGAACATTTTTCATTATTTGTCCAATTTTACCTAACATTATTTATCTTTTTCTTTCATACAGATGGATGAACTCGTGCATAAAGCCAAATTATATAGGACAAATTGGCATTTTTTGTATTTTTGGAAGGATTATATATTTTTGTATAGATGTATATGGAAAATATTAGGGTAGACTAGTAGTTATATTTTTGGATACACTAGTAGTTATATTTTTGAACGGGTGTGTATGGAAAATATTTGGTAGGCTACTAGTTATATTTTTGGGTTGATGCACATGGATAAAAATTTAAAACATAATAATAGTACTTGTTATGTTTTAAATTTTTATGCTAGATGAAATATGTAGTTTGGAATTACTTGTGGATGAAAACTTATAATAGTTGCTGACTTTAATTAAACAGGTTCAGAAATGATTGATATATGTATTTTGTTGAATGTTCATGATTTAATTTATTTGTTAGATTGAATGACTTTTGCAAATTACAGATTATGTTGAATAAATTGGATGGATTATTATAAATTACATGTTTATTTTGTTGGATGTTGGCTACCAAATTTTGGTTTTGTTTTTTTAGTTTTGGCGACCAATTGATTAGTCGGGAAATATAAGCTATACTTTTGCCGACTAAATAAAGTAGTTGGTGTATCACCAAGCACATTTGACGACTAAATAATTAGTCGTTAAAATTATTAATTTTGGCAACCAAAGGATTTGGTTGCGAATAGGCCTATTGTCGACTAAAGTTTTAGTTGCGCAAACATTTCTTTTGGCGACAAACATGTTTGGTCGTGGAACGTGACAATTGGCGACCACAATTTTTGGTCGTAGAATGTCACAATTGGCTACCAAATATTTTTGGTCGTGGAATGTCACAATTGGCGACCAAACTTTTTGGTCGTTGAATGCGATAATTGGCGACCAAATTTTTTGGTTGTGGAATGTGACAATTCGCGACTAAGATATTTGGTCGAGAAAATATCACTTTTCGCAACCAAAGTGTTTTAGCGACAAAATGGATTAGTCGCAGTAATTACATATTTAGCGACTAAAAATTTAGTCGGCAAATCCAACTTTTCCCGACCAACCAAAATTTTGGTCGCAAATTACTTTTGCCGACCCTCAATTGGCGACCAAAGTAGCGACCAAAAAAATTGATCGTGGATAACTTTTGCTGACTAAAAATGAGCTTTTAGCAAACAATTTTTTGGTTGGCAAAGGTATTATTTCTTGTAGTGGGCACTATTAGTTATTCCTAATTTAAACCAAATATTTAGTATAATTTATCTAAAAGCCTCATTTGTAAGGGTATATTTAAATTATAAATTTGAGTAAAGATTTACAAAAGAAGAGAAAAAAAAATTGGTGAAAAGAATTGAAAAACCTGAAAATCAACTGAAGCCCAAACTAATGCTCACATCATTACATTCTCAAGAGTTTTATTTATTTATTTATTTATTTTTGATGACCGAGGTATTCGGGCTCTGGTTTTTGACCCTTCGACTAATTCTCGGGAGAGCAATCACAGCAACCCACCGTCGTGACTCCCGCTTAAATCCCAAGTTTAATCTCAGAGGGAATCGAACCCGTGACCGTGCGCCTTACCCACACAGTCACGTGTACGCCCTTACCACTGGGCCATCTTGGGGGTGGGTTTCTCAAGAGTTTTATATTGTTATGAATTGGGAGCATGGATCTTCTAAAGTGATTTTCTCTATAGTAATTTTTTCTCTTATTTCATAGAGAAAATAATTATATGTTTTTATCCAATCTTTATCTCTCTTGGGATTGTTTTTCTCTTTTTCATATAAAAATAATTATATGTTATTGTCACATCTTTTATTCCACCCAAATGACACAGTAATCTCTTCATATCCAATCTTTTATTCCATGATATAATTTTGGGCAAATTGCAAATAATTAGGAAGACAAAAATAATTACAAAGAGTGGGAAATCAAAATTAATTGCATTAGACATGGAAAGTTATAAAATAATTACAAAATAGTGATTAAGAAATGCAAGATATCCAAAGTACCCTCACTCTACTCTCCTCAACACTGGTAGTATCTCTTCCACCTCCCGCTTGACATTGCCAGTCCCTTCCTTCCATCGTTGCCAACCACCCATACATTTCTCTACATTCCCAACACTTCTCCCAATGCCGCTAATGACTCCAGCTTATTCCAATAATCTTAGCCATATTTTCATCATGTCCAATCCCTAAAAAATAATGAGTAAATTACAAATACACACCCTGTAATTTTAGAAATTATTTTATTAATAAATCATCAAGTCAATTAACTGTTTTTAATGATGTCATATATTTATTTCGATTAATCATTCAGGTAATTTTATTATTGTATTTAGCAGTTATGAATTTCATTTTTCAATTAATTCTGTTAAATAAATTTTTTTGACTAGGGAATATTTATAATTTTTCAAATCATAAGAAACAATTTGTATTTTAAATAAATCTTAGGAGGTGTATTTATAATTTACTCAAAAATGATTCATATAAAACATGCCAAGGATGGACTGGCCTAGACTAGGGCTGCACTGCCATTACACCCTGATTATTCAACTTTGCAAAAATTACGATGCCAATTTGGTAATACGTCTGTTGTTTGGACTGAATGGCTAACCTTTTTTTAGGGATCTAAAATGGCTAACCTCGTAATAGCAAATTTGGTTCAATTATGTTATGCCAAGAAAGGAGTCAATAAGTGCATGTACCCATTGTGAAGTGGTACACTTCATTTGCTCATGAAAGGTAAAAAATAAAGGTAAAACAATATATACATATATGTTCATGAGAGGGACCCAAATATGTCAATGGAAACCCTAAAACCAAATTTTGCATGTGATCCTTATGTTGATAGGATTGTACCAGCAGCACACTTTAGTTCAATAGTTCTAGCCCCTCCCCCCAACTAAAGTTATTGCTTTTATCTTAACTTTAATCATAAGCCTTGAATTTCATACATGAATGTAATCACCAGAAATCGGAACCATGCCCCATTCATTATGTTTTTCTTGTACCAATTAAAAATTAAAACTAAATTTTTTGTTTGTGTGTGTGTGTTTCTTGACATATTCAGAGATGTTTATGGTCTTCTTGAGTTAGAATTAAGTTTCATTAAAAGTTTTGATATGATTTAGATGACATTTTTAATGGTAAATGTTAAAATATGGCCTCATCAAAAGTTTCTAAATATGTTCTGTGCCAGAATTTAGAGGGGGAAAAAATAAAATGAATTCCTCTCATTTGGTTTAGTTGATAATTATATACAAATTATGTCGCAAACTCTGGTCAAAATTTGTCACCAAATCTGATGATAAAGACATTTTCATTGCCAAATCACCGCTATGAAATGTTTTCATGGTGAATTTAGAGTTTTTCTCACCAATTGTCAAACTAAATTTCCCACGCGTGAATAATTTGAACCAAGAGTCATAATTTAGTTTGCCAATTCTCATGGTTTTATGTTTTTGGTGACGGCTTAATTACTCATCACAGAAAGTAACCTTTAAGGGACTAATTTTTGGAGTGTCATAGAAAATGATTGTTAAAATTGTAATATTTGTAGAGTTGGTTCATATATTTTTTCAAAGTCTCTTGAATTGTTTTCCTTAGTCATAATATTAGAAGTTCAAACAAATGTTTTTTTTTTTTTTTTAATAAAATAAATAAATAAATTTCTGATAAGGAATATTTGGATGCCTCAGTTTAACTTATGTTTGGACTCATTAACTCTATATCTATATACATATGTTTGACTGAATGAGCATAGACACCTCAAGAAATCGAGAGCAAAACTTATCACATGATCATTGCTAATACATCTCAACTTTGTGATGAAAAAGATGTTGCAATTAAACACGCCTTTTCCCAAATGGATGCAGTTGTCTCGGGTAGTTGATCCGAAACAAGCTTGCCAACAAAGTAAATTATTGACCTCTTTTATGCACACACGTATGTCATCGATCTAGGAATATTGCATTAGGCTAGAGATTGATAACATTAAACCAATGTGTTGATAGTGTTTGTGGATATTTTTCACTTTTTTGAGAAAAGGAAACACACACCTAGAAACAAATAATTATAAAACAGTAGAAATTATCATTGCAGTTTGGTTTATATGTCCCCTTCAAAATTATAGTAACAATTATAGCTATAATAATATGAATAAGAGGTTATAACAAATAAAGGGTAAAAGAGTGGAACAATGATATGATTAGGATTATGATTCATTAAAAATTTTGTGAAATTTTCTCACATATGTTACGTCATAATGAAATCACGCTATAGTGAAAAAGCATAGTAAATTACTGAATTTGAACACTAGAAGACATGCGATTTATTCTTTTCTTGAACAGCAAAAAAACAACCATTTATTGATGATAATTGCCATACATACATAGGAATTACATGAAATAAAGGAAGAGAAAGTGCAAAAAGTATCAAAGTATAACCGCATGATCCCAACTAGATTGGCAATGCAAGGAATGCCCAAGCAAAAAAAGTTTGGGCTACGATCATGTTTCGACTTTTTTTTACCATTTTTGTTATGTTTCTTTTGATTTATTACATTTTTTGTGGTAAAAAAATAGGGGTGCCAAGGGAAAAAAAAAAAGCCACATCTAGTCATCGTTGCTTATACCCATATGAAATGTCGGACAAATGCCATCAATTCTTTTTTATTTAAAAAAAATGAAAAAAATATTATTTTTTATATTGCAATCTAAAATAGTTGGTTCCTATTGATATGTAGAACAAAGGGACCAAAAAACTTTTAGAGCCACAAACTGCAAAGTATAAATTTTGTTTCAAAAGGTTTGTTTGGATTATAAGAATTTAGTCCGCTACTTATAAACTGACTCAAAATACCTAACATATCCAAAAAAAAGAAAAAGAAAAAAGAAAATAATAATAAAGGGACTAAAAACCAAAAGTGCGAGTCCATTTTGGACCTTAGCTCCTTACCTAATTCATTCAAACTACAGAGACTTGGGACTAGTACTCAACTGGTCAAACTCCAACAAAATCTTGAGGTCCCCTATCCTAATCTGATTGAGCCAACATTTGAATGGGCCAGACTGGGCTTGTACATGGGATTGGATTGTTTGACATTTCAAGGCCCCAAAATTGCCGTGGGTTTTTGATGTAAATTTGGAAAGCTACTTTTCTTTGGTATGGTAAATATCCATCCAAGAGTCCAATACATAGGGTCTGTTTGGTAATGTTTACATTTTTAGCTTATATTTATAAAAATTTTATAAACTGATTTTTGTTTATTTTTAGAAAAATATAAACTACAAACGCGTTTGGTAATTGACAAAATGTTTAAAAAATTTCAAAAATATAAAAAGAGTGAGAAATGACAAGTGGTGGCAAGTGGCAGTGGAAGACGGTGGTGGAAAGTGGTGATGGTGGATGGTGGCGGGTGGGTGGTGGTGAGTTTTTGAAATTTTTATAAATATAAACAGAAAACTAAAATCGTAAGTGTTACCAAACGGCACCATAGTGTTTGGTTGGCAAATTTATAAACTGAGACCACTAATTTATAAATAAAAAATTTACCAAACAAATTTTTATTTAAGTTTTTGAAATTTTTATAAATATAAACAGAAAACTAAAATCGTAAGTGTTACCAAACGGCACCATAGTGTTTGGTTGGCAAATTTATAAACTGAGACCACTAATTTATAAATAAAAAATTTACCAAACAAATTTTTATTTAAGTTTTTGAAATTTTTATAAATATAAACAGAAAACTAAAATCGTAAGTGTTACCAAACGGCACCATAGTGTTTGGTTGGCAAATTTATAAACTGAGACCACTAATTTATAAATAAAAAATTTACCAAACAAATTTTTATTTAAGTTTTTGAAATTTTTATAAATATAAACAGAAAACTAAAATCGTAAGTGTTACCAAACGGCACCATAGTGTTTGGTTGGCAAATTTATAAACTGAGACCACTAATTTATAAATAAAAAATTTACCAAACAAATTTTTATTTAAGTTTTTGAAATTTTTATAAATATAAACAGAAAACTAAAATCGTAAGTGTTACCAAACGGCACCATAGTGTTTGGTTGGCAAATTTATAAACTGAGACCACTAATTTATAAATAAAAAATTTACCAAACAAATTTTTATTTAAGTTTTTGAAATTTTTATAAATATAAACAGAAAACTAAAATCGTAAGTGTTACCAAACGGCACCATAGTGTTTGGATGGCAAATTTATAAACTGAGACCACTAATTTATAAATAAAAAATTTACCAAACAAATTTTTATTTAAGTTTTTGAAATTTTTATAAATATAAACAGAAAACTAAAATCGTAAGTGTTACCAAACGGCACCATAGTGTTTGGATGTATTACTTTTCCCCAGTGCTACAATCATATCCTTTTTTACATTCAAACGCATAAGAGGTGTGTAGACCTCACAAACTCACTTTAAAAGGGTTATAATTTTAAAAAATGATATGAAGTTCCATTTTGAGATTTCGAGTAAATTCAGTATAATGTTTATCTAGATCTAAAAATTAAACAATATATTTTTATTTTTACATCTCTCATAATGAGACTCATATATAATATTTTTGTGAGAAAAAAAAAAAATCATTATAACAACATTACTAAAATATAACATTTTGACATTGAAACAATTTTACCGGTACTGTTGCGCTAAGAGCTGCCTTCAAAGTCATATCTTTTAACTATTGGATGAGAGTTTGGAAGGGTTAGATTGGTCCAAAAGTCATAACAGTTGATATAATACAGACAAAGTAATTCCTATGTTAGAATTCATATGGTAATTTGTTAATAACTTGAGTTTTAATCATTGAACTAGTGGTTCATTATAAAATTGTGCCAAGTTTAATCTCGGCTGGATGAGATTTATTTATTTGTCCTCACTCTTCACAACGTGAAGGTTAATAGATCATGTTTTTGTAGTCTCTTTGGATCTACAAAGAGTAAATTGGTTGCAATTATATCATTCATAATTTGTACAAAGTGAATGTGTTTGGCTTCTGATGCACAATCTCAAAATCAACATGCCAAATATTAACTAGTGAAGAAATATCTCATGATCTGAAAAATCAAACTCTAATACCATGAAGTGTCAAAATAATTTGCATTATTAACTTTGAGAAAATAAAAGCTACCCAATTTTATTTCAAAAGTAATCATCAAATTCTAAAAATAGAATTCCCAAAAACGAAATTTATGTCAAAACAATGAAAAAGATCCTTTATTCCTTACTACCTTTCTATTTCTAAGAAATCATTCCATGAAACACATTTTTCTCGATTCCATATTGATCTAACATAAGACTCTGAATTTAACATTAAAGACCAGAAGTGAAAGGAATTCCTGTACCGGGAAGCCACGAATCGCCTTGAATGAAATTTGCCACACTAAATTGTTCGGCCTCACTTGAGTCCACTGTACCTCGATAACCAGACCACCTTACTCTCCCCCTAGTCGAAGCACCCCAACCCCTATTCCCATATTCTCTAAAATCAGCACTCCCAACACCCGAACTCGAATCGGTACCCACCCACCCCTTGGGATCCACCGCCACATCAAACTCATCCTGAATGTAAATCGTTCTAGCATAAGGCCTCCAGGGCCGGCCCAAGTAAATCTTGTACGAGTGCATCACCGGTTTGAGATCCGATCCAGCCATGATTCGACAATTGTGGATTACAATCCCGGTTCGGGAGTCCTGGGAGTTCCTGTTTGAGGCTGCGATGACGATCTCTTTGCCGGTGCGTGATCGCTTGGCGTAGATGTTGGAGTTTTGGATGACTACGGCGGCGTTGCCGCAGATGAAGTCGACGGTGCCAGAGATTTCGCATTCTCTGTAGAATTGTTGGCCGCTTTGGACGTAGAGGGTGTCTTGGTATCCTTCGAAGCTGCACCGGTAGAAGGCGGAGTGCTGTGCGTTTGATGCCAGTGCTGGTGCTTGGTAGGCTTCGCGACCAGCCGTGTTTCTGAATGTGATGTCTCGGGCAACGAATCCATCGCCACAAACCACTGCAAGTTTAACCAGAAATTTGGGAGGTTAACGTAGAAATTTGGTATAGCTACAAATGCAGAAAAGTCGCTAGAAATTGAAACACGAAAATGTCATGGACAATCGGAAACTTTCACGAAAACTAGGCCGAAGTCATTTTCAATTCAACAATGGTAGGTATTATGAAAAAATTTTCATGAAAATAATCGTGAAAATTTTGTGACCCTTGGATTACAGTTAAAATAAAGTATCACACACTAATCAAAGTAATTTAATAATCATAAATTTTTCATGATCATTTTTATGATCCCTATCTTTTCCCTTTTCAATTGACTAGTTGGTCAATCTTAAGTTTTTCAAGCCCACAATTTCAAGACAGTTTTCATGAAACCTTTTTTTCGTGATTCATACATTTTTTGTTATTGAAATAGATGGTGTAAATTCAAATTTGGTTTGACATCCCATATGAATTTCAATCACATTTAATTTTTTTTTGAAATTTTTTTAGTGTAAAAAAAAAAAAAGAATAAAAAAAAAAACCACTATTATATTCTGCAATTTCAAATTGTAGTTATCACAAATTTTCTTTTATATATATAAGAATTTTGTAAGCTTATATTTAGGCCTAGTAAGACCCATAAATTTTGACTATTCAACTAATATAAATTTTGACTATTGAATTAGTTGAATTTGAGTTTGACTCATTTTAAATTCTTATACGGGAAACCCTATTTATTAGTTTAGGAAGATAATTATATGGGATTAGAGTTAAACTTGGGGACTTCACCATTGTGCACAACAGTAACTACAAAACCCAGACTTGGCCTTCTATATATGCCTAATAATTTTATGGGTTTTGGTTGGGACTTGCACCAAGGATTCTCTAGAGTATTTTTTTTTTAAAGTTTCCTAAATAGTGTATTGTATGGTTAAATTTAATACTGAAAAATTGATGTGACTTGTCATTAAATCTCAACCACATAATGCATCACTTTAGAAAACTTTAAGAAAAAAAACTCTAGAGGATCCTTGCTCTGGGACTTGGCCCTTGTATGCCTATTTTGAAGGTTTTAATCAAATGCAAGATTTAAAGAAAAAAAATATATACAATACAAAAATTTAAAGTCTATCACAGGTACATGGACCGGGATTCAAATAACCCATCGGGCCAGGTCGTAGACCCTATCCTTCAGCCAAGGCTGGGCTAGGCCCAACCTCAAGGCTTTGGGCTCAGATACGGGCCAGGCTGCGGGGTTTGGGTTTGTGATAAGGCCTACTTACTTTTAAACATAAAAAAAAGTCATTAAAATGTGAATTGGTGTGAGCTTTGTGTGAGAGTAAGAGAGGGAAAAGAGATTAATACCAACAGTAGCAGCTTTCCATGTCTTGTACCCTGCTCGAGCGCTATGGCTACCTGTAATAATAGTATTTCCAATCCCATCCCCACAAAGCATTACATTCTTCATATGCTCAGTCACAACTAGGTATTCATTGTAAGTCCCACACTTCACATAAATTACAAACCTACTATCATCTCTTCTATCAAGTGACGCATCGAGAGCCTCTTTAATAGTACCATAATTTCCAGACCCGTCCTGAGCTACCACAACGTCCGGATTTCTCCCTGTCCTTGTCCTTGGTACCGGTGAAACTGGTGTCAGCCATGGTCGCCAGTGTCGCGGCCTTCGTAGTCCGTGCCGTAGTAAGAATTTTAGTTGACCTTGATAGAGAATTCTCTCGACGGTTGAAACCCAGCTCGGAGATTTTTCAGTGTGAGTTTGTTCATCGGCTGAGGCATTTTTTATCATCAACAGTGCGAATAATACGAGCTTCATTGCCATTGATGTACTCATTTTCTTGGCTTAGATTGTTTCTGCTATGTTGGTTGGAATAGCTGATGGGTTAATGGGTCTACGAGGGGTTAATTTATACAGTTAAATTTAAATTAAACGTAGGGAAAAAAATTAATGAAGGTTGATAAAGACAAACAGTTTTACTTGTTTGGTGTAAATATGTATTAATGTCCTACGTTAATGTTTTTACTCTCTCCGTTTTCTATGAGTTAATTTCCATCAAGAAGGGGATTTATTTATTTATTTTTGAGAAATTACAAAAAAAAAAAAAAAACTTTAAAATTTGACCTTTATAACAAAATAAATTCTATTTTTTTTATTTTAGAAATTTAAATTTTAAATTTTGATTTATTTTTAACCTAAAACATTTGTTTATTTCGTTAAGTAAAATCAACGATTTTTTTTTTTAGTTATTAAACTTAATAATTTTTTTTTTAATTTTTCAAAAGAGAAATCTTAGGGTAAAAGGGTGCATACAATATGTACATCACCAAAAAAAATGTCATTTTACTATAAAATTTCGTAATATCAACCACAAAATACATATTACCACAAATTCACATAACAAAATATCTAAAATTTTATGTTGATGTTGCAAATTTTAGAAATTTAAATTTTAAATTTTGATTTATTTTTAACCTAAAACATTTGTTTATTTATCAACGAATTTTTTTTTTAGTTATTAAACTTAATAATTTTTTTTTTAATTTTTCAAAAGAGAAATCTTAGGGTAAAAGGGTGCATACAATATGCACATCACCAAAAAAAATGTGTCATTTTACTATAAAATTTCGTAATATCAACCACAAAATACATATTACCACAAATTCACATAACAAAATATCTAAAATTTTATGTTGATGTTGCAAAAGTTTGTGGGTTGGTTACGATAATTTTTGTTATGCCAATTTATAATAAGATACATATAATATGCACCCGTAAAAAAGTGTATATCATAAAATTTCTCTTCTTTATTTTATTTTATTTTAATAAAAATTTATTAGTGAAAAAGGAGTACAAAAGAGTGCATATCAAAACATCAATAAACAAAGACTTAAAAGAAACTATGCTCGTTTCTTCTAAAATATACATTTTAAAGGTGAATTTAATAGCAATAGATGCACATTTATTTAATTTTGCTCTCTCACATTGTTCTCATGGGGATTGACTTATCTCAAATTTGTCATCTCAATTTAAAAAAGCGTTTAGATTTGGTAAATTCATTTTGAGACCGATTTCGGTAATTCAAACTGTTCGTTTTTTAGGACTCGTTGGGTAGAATATTCATGCAAAAAATTACAAAGATTGAATATCAGTAACTATATATTTGAATTATATTTGTTTTATAAAAATAGATGACAAATATAGTTTCAATAATAGTCATTTATTTTTTTATAATAAAAAATTGATTTAGACATATAGCTACTAATGTCCGATCATATTAATTTTTTGCATGAATATTTTATTCAACGAGTCCTACAAATTAAACGGTTCGGATAATCAAAATCAGTCATAAAATGAGCCTATCAAGCCCAATCTCTCTCTTAAGTTGAGATGTCCAACTTAAGATAAATCCAACCTATCAGGATATATTCCTGTAACCACTTTGAATTGCCTCCAGTCCAGATCTGGATTGGATGTTGTTGTTCGGTCTTGTGGGCTCATCATGAGTAGAGATGGCCACGGGGCGGGTTTGGGGTGAGTTTGCCAATCCCCGCCCCCGCTCCACCCTCGCTACGGGTGAAATTTTTTAACCCTACCCCTGTCCCTGCAGATATCTACTGATACCCGATACTCGTGGATATCCGACTACATTTCAAAGAGTCAAAAAAACTTAAGAACCATTTAAATTCTTAACACACAAAATAATTTTTTTTTATTTTCATATATATAAACAATGAGATTTTTAAAATTATTATTTATTTATATTTAAACAAAATTATAGACTTTTAATATTATTTTCTTATATCTAATTATATTATATATATATTATTTGTTTATATATTATTAATTATATCAGGCCGGGTTTGGATCGGGGGACGCGATACCTGACCTCGCCCCACCCCACCCTGGTTGTGGGTGATCAAAACATAATCCACCTCTACCCCACATAAGTGTCTGGGTGGGTAAAATATGCCCCATTCAGACGGGTGTGGGCGGGCCCTCGTGAATCGGATTAAAATGGTCATCCCTAATGACGAGCCATATTTTGATGATTTAAAATGTTTATTTTATAGAATGTTTTGTATATATCATTCATAAGGTCGATTAAATTATTGTAACTTGTTTAATTTACAGCATTTGTCAAAAAAAAGAAAAAGAAAAAAGAAGATGATTTATTTTCGAAATAAACTTGTTGTCCATTTATTTGGAGACCAGTATGATAGCTTGATTAAGTTATAATTATTGGATTGACTTAAAAAAATAAATATTTCGAATTATCAAAACGAATCTTGTAATAAGCCAGTCCTTTGAGAAAATAACTTGATATCAACTGTTTGTAAGCCTGTGTAATTAATTATAAATAATATAAGAGAAAATTGGTGAAAAATCTATTACAAACGAGATACAAGGAATTAGATATAAGGTAAAATCTTATTTGATGATAAGGATAAACAGGAAAAGTTGTCAAAAAAGTTGTTAAAAAATTAATCGTAAAAGTCGCCACTGATTAGCCAGTCAACAGTGGCTGTGGTCGGCAGCGGTAGGTAGTGGTAGTGAGTAGAGAAATGTGTGATATTTAATAGATATGATGTTAAATGAGTGACATATGTCACATTTCAACAGATAAATTATTGAATGAGTGACATGTGCCTTATTTTCAATAGATAAGTATTTTTGTGAATTTCAATAGATAGAGAGATATATTGATTTCAAAAGATAGATAGATAGGTTAAATTGTCTCAATAGACACCATTACTTAGTTCCACCTTTGTTATTTTTAACTTTTGATATTGTACTCAAAACACACAACAATCTTCCTTTTTTATCCTAAGAGAGAAAAAAAAAATGAAGATCTCAATACACACCACCATATACATCATACTGTATACACAGTTCATCCTCACTTTCACCATAACTATACATGGGTGGTGATGATGCATGAACGAAATGATTGCTAGCATTAAAGATCTTGGACTCTAACCACCGAAGATTTACTATTCTTAGTTTTTAATATCACCTAGGTTAGTTTTTTCTATCTGTTTTTGATTTGCTCAGCGATTTATTTTTCATAGCTGTTTTTATTTTGAATTTAGCTTGACACTGGTTGTGTGAACATTTATTATTGCACAATAAAATAAAATTGAACAAGTTAAATAGGCTTGAAGTATTTCTATTGAACAAAATTAACAAGTTTATATTTTTTATATTAGATAACTCAACTTGTTTGGACTTACCGTGTTCAGTTTTTTATGTGTAAACATTTAATATTTGGTCAACCATAATAATTTGAACAAAATAGTATTATCCGCGTGTAAATATTTGAACACTGTATAACTGTTCAACTTTGGTTAATCTGAATGCATGGCAAACAAAATCATCATTCTAGTGATTTCACGACTGAGAAAAACAAAAAAATAAAATTGCTTTTGTAAGTAGTAAACTTTTATTATCATTGATGGATTGTTCTGGAGTAACAATCTAAGTGCCATCCATGGTGTGTAATTTTTCAAACCGATTGATTTTAATATTTTTAAACCTTAAATCTTAATATTTTGAGTTGAGGATAGAAGTATAATGAAGAAGAGAACTAGATGAATAATTGATAATGAATAATATCATGAGTGCAGTATGTTAGATTATAATGAAGAAGGTGATGAGTGTTGGATGATGATAACGTTTATATGTCCATATGCGATGGTGTTTACGTAGCATTCAAGTATCATTAGTTTCATCAAAGTCTTGGCTGCAGAAAATGGCTAACAAAGGGAGTCTCGGTGGTTGGATCCCAGTGGTGAAGGAAAGAGGAAGACAAAAAAAACCTAATTCATGGGTTGATGGTCGTAGATTGAGCTTGATTACGCTCTTCGTGGACAACTTGCCTGAATCTTTGGCACCAAAGAATCTCTATGATCTGTTCAGCAAATTTGGAGTGGTTAAAGATGTCTTCATCCCACATAAGAGAAGGAAAGCAACAAATTCCAGATTTGGGTTTGTACGTTATGACTGCTCCATTGCAGCTAGCGTAGCAGAACAAAAAGCTAATGGTTTGTGGGTTGATGATAAATCTCTATCAGTCCGCATTGTAGCGTTTGATAAACACACACAGGCAAGGCAGCGATGGAAAAATGTAGCAACCAGACAACCAATGGTTAGAAACTCATCTGGTATGGCCAAAAGCTCTATCTGGAATCATCGCACTGATGGAAGATCGTTTGCAGAAGTTATCAAAGGGGATCAAACTAAACCTGCTTCTACGACAACAATCAGACTAGAGGAGTCAGGAAATGGTTGGCTTTATGAGAGCTTGATCATGAGACTTAAACCAGATCACACATCTGTGCAGGTGAAAAATGAGCTCATTAAAAGAGAAGAACTAAACGTGCTGGTAAGAGAAGGAGGTGGTCGAGATGTTTTTCTTTCATTCCTGTCCAAAGAAGATTTCATGGGTAAAAAGTCTATGGTTGCGGGATGGTTCCATGACTGGTGCAAGTACATCACAGTGTGGAGCCCTGGTATGTATCTACAGCAACAGAGGCAAGTTTGGATCAGCTATTTTGGGGTTCCCCCAAACCTTTGGAGCTCAGACACTTTCAGAAGGATAGGAAGCACATGGGGTGAGGTGGTGTTCCTGGATGGAAATATTGGTGCACCAAATTCTTTTCGTAGTGGCAGACTCAAAATAGTTACTGTTGTCATGGATCCAATTAATACAAGTCTTAATCTGGAGTGTAAAGGAAGAGTATATCCTGTTTGAGTTCTTGAAGAACAGAGTGTTGAGGAGGTTAGTTTCAGTTGTAAAGAAACTCTCTCGAAGGAGCTAGTCGAAGCTGTATGTTCCGAAATCAATGGTGCAATCCATCCCAGCCAAAAACACAACACAAAAGAGGAAGATGGTGACAAAGCAGATGACATGGCAGGAGCGTCTACTAGAGCCAACAAGGGCACGACATCTGGGATGAAGGCTATGGATGAGCTAGCTGTAGGAGGCAGTTGGAGTAACACATCCGTTGTTGCTGAGACTATAGACTGTGTTGGGAATTCAAATGAAGCAGGCACGTGTGTGGCTGAATCAGTACTGCCACTGATAAGTCTACACCAGAGGAGTAACCATTTTGCCCAAAAAGGTGTAGAAGAGCAGCTATTACCACAAAATCTGCAAGAGTGGGTCGAGTGCAATCATGATTCTCAGAAAAGGCTCTCAGTAGACCAGGCAGTAGAGGGCCAGATCATAACCTTGGGCTATATTAAAAGCCTTAGTCAGTCTCCAAATGAGATGTCGGGCATCCGTATAGAGATAGCTTTAGGCCAAGATCAAAATGGGCTGCAGCCCAATGAGCCAAGGAACCTGAATTTTCTAACCTCTAGGCCTCTTATTAGTGGATCAAATATTCTTCGTGTGGAGCAGCCGTGTGGAGCTTCAGGCGTGAGTCCACAAACTAAAGCCATCGATACTTACAGGCAACCCATTTTAGGCTCCTCCATCAGCCATATTAACATAGGTAAAAGGAAAATTACTAGAAGGAAAGGGTTAAAGTACTCGCTACTTATAGGAAGATTCTCTGGTTTTGCAAGCAGGGTAGGTCACAAAGGAGCTGGTTCAAGCTATGGGTCCAAATCAGGAATTAAAGCCAAATCTTCATCTGTTCACTCCTCACCCAGTCATATTTTCGAATCAATCCACATCTCATCTTCTAAGGATACTCTACATGAGGCCATTGAAACACTTCTGGTTGGCAAAACTCTGGGGATCGACTATAAGGGTCAGGAATCTGAGGTTGTCAAGAAATTCATGCACATGGAGGAGCATGATAAAGTGACAATGGCTGGAGGACCTGGTATTGTAGAATAACCAGTTTCCTCATGGGGGCTATCTGGAGTATGTCTGTTGCACATGAAGATTCTAAGTTGGAATGTCAGGGGTCTATGAAGGCCTGAAAAGAGGAGGAAAATCAGGAAGCTATTGTATGATAGGGCAGTAGATTTGGTTTTGCTCCAAGAAACAAAGCAATCAAGCATCACAACCTTGTTAGTAAAAAGTCTTTGGCCTAGAGGAAAGTTGGAATTCATGACTGTAGATGCTGCAGGCCTATCTAGCGGACTAATCTGCATTTGGGATCTTGAGGTCTTTCATCTTTCAAATTGCTGTTGCAGCAGGAACTTCATTCTTTTGTAGTTAGGTAAGGTTCACAATTCTTTTGACTGTGTTGTGGTTAACATCTATGCCCCAAATGATGTAATAAGGAGGAAGGCTTTATGGGAAAATCTGTTAACTTTGAAAACTAATTTTTCCAATCCATGGTGCCTTGGTGGAGACTTCAATGAGATTAGGAATGTGGGGGAAAGAATAGGAGTTTCTCGCAGGGATAGAGGCATGCAGGAGTTTAATGACTTCATTGAAAATTGTGAGGTGGTCGATGTTGAAATGCTAGGCAAAAAATTCACCTGGTGTAATACTATTGAAGGGAAAAAGTGGAGTAGAATAGATCGATTTCTCCTCAGTCCTGAATGGCTAGTGAGATATAAACTTAAACTCTGGGGCCTCCCAAGAACTATTTCTGACCACTGCCCACTCTACTCATGGAGGATGGTAGGGATTGGGGGCCCAAACGCTTCAAATTTCTGAATGCATGGACCCTACATCCATCTCTGGCTTCCTTGGTACAGAGCAACTGGGGAGAACTACATCTGAATGGATCAGCAGGTTTCATTCTGAAGAGGAAACTGCAGTCCCTAAAGTTGGGTTTAAGAAAATGGAATCAAGAGTCTTATGGTAATGTTGCTAAGAAATTAGAAGCTGCTGAAGCTGCTTTGCATGATCTAGATCTAAGAGCTGAAACCAGCCCCCTGAATGAAAGTGAATTGGTGCTGCAAAGAGAGAAAATGAATGAAATATGGTCTTTGAGCAGGAAGATGGAATGGGAATGGCTCCAAGAATCAAGGTTGGACTGGAATCTAAAAGGGGATAGGAACACGACGTTTTTTCATGTCGTCGCCACTAGTAGACAAACCAAAAACACTATTAATTCCATCACAATTGGGGATGTGGTCATTGAGGATCCAGTTTCTGTCAAGAATGAGGTTTGGCTTCACTTCTCCAGCCATTTCAAAGATGACTGGAAAGAGAGACCAACCTTGTCAGGTGAATTCAAAAATGTCAGGCTCAGCTCTCACTTCCATGGGCTTGAAGCAGATTTTTCTGAAGATGAAGTTTGGGCAGCAGTAAGTGATTGTAATGGGAACAAAGCACCAGGACCTAATGGATTTAATCTGTTGTTTTTCCAAAAATTTTGGAAAGTGCTTAAAGGGGAAGTCCTCAATTTTATGCAAGAGTTTCATGCCAGTGGCAAATTATTCCCAGGTTTGAATAGCTCATTCATTTCTCTTGTCCCAAAGAAGGAGAAAGCCATAACACTAAATGAATTTAGACCTATTAGTCTGATTGGTTCCATCTACAAAATTTTATCTAAAGTCCTAACAAATAGATTGAAGCTAGTTATGCCTTGGATTATAGGTGATTCACAATCTGCTTTCCTGCGAGGTAGAAACATCTTGGATGGTATCTTGATTGCAAATGAAGTTGTGGATAGTTGGGTCAAATCCAAGAAAGTTGGGCTGTTATTTAAAATAGATTTTGAGAAGGCTTTTGACTCCATCAACTGGAATTTCCTTTTTTCAATGTTGGCAAAATTTGGGTTTGGTGAAAAATGGATCTCTTGGATTCAGGAGTGTGTCACCACTGCTAGAATTTCTATTCTTGTCAATGGTTCTCCCACCAAGGAGTTTAACCCCCAAAAAGGGCTCCGGCAAGGTGATCCCTTATCACCATTCCTTTTTAATTTGGTTGTTGAGGCATTAAATATCCTTCTCCAGAGAGCTATGGATTTGAGATTGCTTAGAGGGGTATCAGTTGGGGCCAATGTTGAGGTGAATTTATCACACTTCCAATTTGTAGACGATTCACTCTATTTCTGTGAAGCGGAGCTATCAGAGGTGCTAAGCTTGAAAAGAATTCTTCGATGTTTTGAAGTGGCTTCAGGACTTAAAATTAATTACCATAAAAGTGTGGTTTGTGGGATTGGCATCTCCGGATCTACCCTTACTGAGTTTGCTTCCCTCTTGAACTGTAAGTCCCAAAATCTACCCTTAAAGTATCTAGGTCTACCTTTGGGTGCAAACCCTAGAAGGAAGAAAACTTGGACACCAGTAGTTGAACAGGTAAAACTAAGGCTAGCTGGTTGGAAAAGGAGGCTACTATCTTATGTAGGTAGATTAACCTTGGTGAAAGCTGTGTTATCAAGCATACCTGTGTACTACTTATCACTATTCAAGCTACCTGAGGGGATTGCAAAGGAGTTAGACAAAATTCAAGCATCATTCTTATGGGGAGGGCCAGATCTCAAGCGTAAAATTCACTTAGTAAAATGGTAAGAGGTTACCAAGAGTATTAAGCAAGGTGGTTTGGGGGTTCGAAGAATCAGAGATGTGAATGCGTGTCTACTTCTAAAATGGTGGTGGAGATTTGCTTCTGAACCAATGTCACTTTGGTATAAGGTTATTTGCAGTAAATATCGGTTCCTTGGTGGGAAATGGGTTCCAAACCCAAGTTTAAACTCCTCTCCCTTATATATCTGGAATGGCATAGTGGCAGCAGGTGAACAAAACCAGTCCCTTTCCCTTTTCTATGCTAGCAACCTCCAGCTAAAGGTGGGAAATGGCTACCGCATCAGTTTCTGGGTTGATCCTTGGTGTGGGAATCTCTGCCTAAAAGATGAGTTCCCTCGTCTCTTCAGTTTATCTTTACAAAAGGATAGTCTTCTAAAGGATTTTGTAGAAGTATCTAGCGCAACTAAGAATTGGTTATTCACATTTAGGAGGCCACTCTTTGTTTGGGAAAAGTCTGAATTGCTAAGGCTCTATGGCATTGTAGGTTCAGCCCCTTCTCTTCAGTTGGAGACTCCGGACAGTGCAGTTTGGAGAGCAGCCAAGACAGGGCAATCTTTTGTGGCTAACCTTTACGATCATACCAGCAGTGCTTATGGAGGGACTGAAAGCTTCAGTCGTCTGGTGTGGATCAAGTTTCTTCCTCCTAAGGTTTAGTTCTTTGGTTGGCTCGCATGGAAATACAAGATCAAAACTGCTGTTTTCTTGCAACAGATTGGAGTCTTGCCTAGCTCTGCCTCTTCATTGTGCGTATTTTGTAAATCACAGCAGGAATCTTTGGAGCATGTTCTCATGCTCTGCCCACTTGTTTGGAGAGTATGGTCAGGTCTTCTACAGTGGTGGGATGTATCTTGGGTTATTCCTGACTCTGTCATTGGTCTGCTGCAATGGTGGTTAGGATACCCTTGCAGGAAAGCTGAGCTGCGGATTTGGTGTGCCCTACCTCTGGTAACACTATGGTCAATCTGGAAGCATAGGAATGATTGTTTCTTTAATGCGTCTAATCCAAATCTGCAGGAGCTGCGAGAACTGATTCTCATTAGGTTGGCTTTCTGGCTTAAGGCTGCCTCAAAGGAGCTTCATTTTTTGGTCTCAGATTTCCTCTACAATATCTCAGGAGTGAGGCAAGGTCTATTATAGTTTGGTGAGACCAGTGCTGTGAGTTTCTGGGTTCTCTGAATTTTTTTGTTTTTGTTTCAGTTTGCTGTGTTGTCCTGCTGGTTTTAAGTTAGGCTTCTCTGTTTCTGATGGCTACTAGTGATCTGTTTTGGCTGTTGTAGACCTGTTCTAGCTTACAGGTTGTTTGATTTGAGTATGCAAGCTGCTGTGCTCTGCTCTGATCTGTTTGATCTGTGTATGCAACCTGCTGTGATCTGTTCTGATCTGTTTTGGTCTGAGTATCCAAGTTTCTGATCTGTTTTGATGGCTGCAAGTGTTTTACTCTACTGGTTGCAAGTGTTTTGTTGGTGTTTTTGTTCTATTTGCTACTGTTGTACTGATCTGAGTATGCTATTGCTGGTGTTCGATCTGTTTTGCTAGTTTCGTTGGTTCCTCACCAACTTACCCCTCCTCTTTTACTCTTTATTGGTGTAATTGTTTGGTACTTTGTACTACTTTTTCATCAATGAAGTCCTTATCTTTGCCGTTCAAAAAAAAAAATAAAAAATAGTCATTTCATTTGAAGATATTATTGTAATATAAACTTAGTATTTTAATGGTGTGTACTGAGACAATTTATGGCGTGCAAATAAAATTTACCCTTCAACTGATAATTGTCATTTTAGACAAATTATGTCCTTTTTGCCCAAAGAGATTAGAGTTTGGGTCTAAATGACCCAAAAAATTAAGAAATGGACTTATGATTTAAGTGCCCTAAAATTAAGAACCAATATATATATATATATATATATATAAAACATTCAAATATAATATTTCTGTTGGGTCAATCAGTGTGGATGTAAAATATTTCAAAATAAAAACAAATTGTATTTTATGAAAAAAACTTATTGAGGGCCCGTTTGGCAAGTTAGTTTCGGGCTATTTTAGCCACAAAAGACAAAATAGGCTATTTTAGCCATAACAAACAAAATATCACATTCAACCCATAATTATTACAATATTCTCTTACAAAAAAAAGTCAAAAAATTCAAAAAGCCAAAAAGCCCTTCCCAAACTAAGTTTTTTAAAGCCAAAAAGCCAACCTACTTTCCAAACGGAGGCTGAAAAGCTTTATAATTTTGCTTTTAAAAATATGACACATCACTTGTGTGTATATTTTTAATTAAAAAGTATTAATAATTATAAGTAATCAGATTAAATTAAGACAAAATCATGACATTAATATTAAAATCAAATCGATTAAAATTGTAGAGAGCAAAATAATAAAATTATGCTTCTATATAGATGATTATGCATATATTACTCCATTGTCTACAAGTAACGGATATAAATAATAAAATTACGAGTATGAGTACAATTACACTAGAAAAATATACAACTCCCCAACTAATAATTTTCTAAACCATGTAGAAAACTTTTAATTGGTATTCCCAACTTCACTTCAGCTCTTGTAGAAGAAATGGAGATGAACATTATCAACAATTAGATGTAAATAAATAATAATAATTTCCTAGGACTTTTTTATTAAAATTTTTTTATGACCGAATAATGGGCAGACTAACTTACGTGCATCTCGACTAATTCTTAACACTTATAGATCAAGAATAAAAGGTATGCCAGCCTGAGGAAGCCATGAATCACCACCGATGAGCTTCGCAACACTGAAATTCTGTGCTACAGTTTTGTTCCTCATGTCGTGAAAACCGCTCCATTTTACCCTGCTCTTAGTCGAAGACCCCGGACCATAGTTCTTATACTCTCCATAATACAAAGTTTCTAGGTTGTCTGTTTGGTTTCCCCACTGTGACCAACCTTCAGGAGGCACAAACCAATCCAGATAAGTCCTGAGATAAACAACCCGAGCATAGTCGCGCCATGGCCGCTCCAAATAAGCTACAAATGGCCTGAGTAACTGCTTTGGATCCTCCGCGGGGGCCACCCTGCACCTGTGAAATGAAATCCCTGTGTTTTGGTTTGGATCGGATCGGCTTTGTGCTGTTATCACTATTTGGTTCCCATTTATTGGTGTCCTTCCGTGGATAAAGCAGTTTTGGAAAACTACAGCGGCGTTTCCAAAAATGAAGTCTACTGTTCCGAATAGATGACATTTTCCGTAGAATTGTCTTTGTGAATACAGAGGGTGTCTTGATATCCCTCGAAGCTACACTGGTAAAAGACTGAGCGATCGGAACGTGATATGAGTGCCACCGCCTGGCCATTTTGTGGACCAGCTGTGTTGTGGAAGGTGATGCCTTGAGCTATGAATCCATCACCGGTTATCGCTGAAAGTCAATTATAGAATGAGTAATGTTATACAAACTATATATAAAAATTTTTGATACAAAATGATGCGTAAGAGAATTGGATTTATGATTATTATTTTAGTTCCAAGTGTGGTTTGATGTGTGTTATTTTATTTACGAGTAATTAAAAAAATATACAAAAAATGATTGAAAATTTTGAATAATATATATAAAAATAAAACATGTTAGAATCCTAGATAGGAGATAACTTGGGTTCAATTAGGCTAGACTCGGTCGAGATATCCTTGATCATCAAAACCATAAACTCTTCACAACTTTGTGTTAGGTTAACCTTCAAGATTGATTACGGTTTAATTACTTTGTCTCCAAAGATACAAATTCTATCAATTTTGACCCATGCATATCACCCTGTTTAGTTTCATTTTCAAAATCAGATTTTATTTTATTATTATTATTTTTTCAAAAAGTAAAATTAATTTGACAAAAATAAAAAAATGAAAAAATTATTTAAAAAATTTAGAACATTATTTTCACTAAAAAAAAAATAAAAAATAAAAAACAGAGAGACTTTAAAAGAAAAACAGAGAGAGAATGGCTTACAAACAGTTGCAGAGTCAAAGGTGGAGAAACCCCCTACATGGCTACGGTTACCGGTGATTATTGTATTCTTCCAACCATCACCAACCAGCATTATGTTCGGCATGTCGAGTTCAATCTCAATGCATTCATTATAAACCCCTCTTTCCACATAAATAACAAACCTTCCACTATGACTCATATTCATCAATGCATCGAGAGCTTCTTTGATTGTGCAAAAATCTCCTGACCCATCTTGAGCCACCACGAGGTCCGGAATTGGCAATTCTGACCACAAAAGCCTCCGATCACCACTCGAAACCCATCTAGGAAACCCCTCTCTGTAGTCTTGCTGTTCAGTTGTGGAATTGTTGACAGCCAAACTATTGCTTATCATCAAAGCAACATTGTTTGACATGAGGGGAAATATGTTTTTCGTAACATTTAGTTCGATGAAGCCATTTTGACACGTGTCAAGGAATGTTAGCGCTGCGCTAAGCCATGTTTGCGCATCAAAATCAGTATGTTTTGTGCTCTTGTCTAGGGTTTGGTTGAGTTGGAGGACCGTGCTTTGATAGAGCTTTAGGCAGTCAATCCATGCGGCCTTTTCCCTCTTGTCATGACATTTTGGCCCTAGCCACTTCATTTGGTTGAGTTCCTCAAGTGCTTGTTCCATGGCGGCTTTTGTGACCAAATTTCGAAACTTTTGTATTCGTTATTTGTTGCTGCCTTTTCGGCCAAGGTAGTGCTTGCAAAGTTCCGCACCACCAGTTTATGTCGCCTAAATCAGAGCATGAGTGGATTGGAAAGAGGAATGAAGAGAAGGTTATGAACCATACAAAGAACCCAAGCTTCACCATCATGGATGGGCTGCTTTTTTTTTTTTTTTTTTTTTTTTTTTTTTTTTTTTTTTTTTTTTTTTTTTTTTTTTTTTTTTTTTTAAATTTCTTCTCTTCCTCTATGTTGTAGATGCTATCATATTGAGGACTTGTGAGCTGTGACAATATGGACGGGTTGGTTTCTTAAAGCATGAGAAAATCACCACAGATTGTTGCAATTCTGATAATCTGTGTGAATGACAATCAATTGTCTGAAATCTAATACAACTTTGTATTTATGTTATTGACTCTAGCTTTGCTTCTTTGAAAATTCAAAAAAATCAGCACAGATTAAGCAAATCTGGTAATCTATAAATGGCCATGAATTGTTTCAACTCTATTCTAAATATCTGCCGCGTCCCGTTCAGCCATTTATATATCATATGTGGCGACTAGTTGTCTGCTCAGTATTGGAGATGGAATCACCATAGATTTGTATAATCTGATAATTCCCAAATAAGAAAATCAGTATAAGAAAATAATATACAAGTTCATCTTTTAGATCCAATAATGTATAAGAGAGATGATTGACTAATGATTAAACAAAATATGAGAGAGAAAATTATCTTAAATATTCTAATTGATAGACATTATTAGGTTTGAAAAAGAAATTTTTGGTGAAACCTCCATTTTTGGGGCTTTTTTTAGGGTAAAGAACAGCTCAATGAATTTCTCTTCAAAAAGCCCTTGAGTAGGAGATGTGTGGCTCAATAAGGACATTTTATATATTTTTTTGGACCATATTGCCCTTATATATATATATATATCATATATTTGAAAGTTTGAGCTCATGTATACATGGATCTTGTATATTTGAATTGGTGAGGAGGATCTGCGAAATCAGTGAAGATAATTTGCGAAATCCATGAAGACAATCTCAAAATCTGAAGATCTCGCCTTTGGTCAACAATATACGATTTCCCATCAACGATCAACACTCTTAATTAAACGAGAGATTACGTTTCAAATCTATACAAATCTGTATCAGATTTAGAGAGTTTCATTGAGATTTGTGAGTGCTGATGGAGTTTTAGAGGTTTAGTTTATATCACGTGTTTGATTATTGTTCGAATTCAATCAAGTATGTTGATTTGTTAATTAGTTTTTTGTTTTTGTTTTTAATTTATTTTTATTGTGTATGATCTGATTTTGTTTGACGAAATAAAAGTAAAATTTTACTCTGGTATGTGCTCTGGTTTTGCTTAATAAAATGAGAGTAAAATTTTACTCTAGTATTATCCTTTTTGTTTTGTTTTGTTTTTTTTTTTTTTTTTTTTTGATACAATGACAGTAAAACTTTACTCTGTTATTGTGTTCTGTTATTTATTTTCAGAGCAACAAGTTCAAGCAATGAAATAAAGTAGGAGACAAACGGTTCCATCGTTTGATATTTGCTTATTTATATGAAAAGGTATTTCAGTCTTTTTATTATATATTTTTTTATTTGAGGACTTTTGAAATCAATATTTTATTACGTGAGTTTCACAAAAAAAAAAAAACCCAATAGAAGGGGCTTTCCATCCAAAATCCCATTTGAAAAATGAATATTACTTTTGGACTAAAAAAGTAATGCCCAAATTATGCTGCGTATAAATGGATTCCATACTTACCCACAAAATAATGGACACGGGTCACCGTTGGACCTCCTTCCTGTTGTGCCGTAAAATGGCACAGTTTCACTTTTTTTTTTTTCATATTTTCACTATGATTTTTGGCATGATAAATTACACTTTACCCTAAACCCTAAAATAAAAAAAAAGTTTTAAGAATTAAACATAAACCCTAAACCCTAAAATAATATAAAAAAATATTTTAAGAACTAAACCTAAACCCTAAATTCTAAAATAAAAAAAATAAAATAAAAAAATTAAACCCTAAATTCTAAACCCTATACCCTAAAATTAAAAAAAAATAATTTAAGAATTAAATCCTAAACCCTGAGCTCTAAAATAAAAAAATAAAATAAATTTTAAGAATTAAATCTAAACCCTAAACCCTAAAATAAAAAAAAAATTTAAAAAATTAAACTCTAAACCTAAAATAAAAAAATAATTTTTTTTAAGAACTAAACCCTATACCCTAAATCCTAAAAAAAAAAAAAAAAAAAAAAAAATTTAAGAATTAAACCCTAAACCCTAAATCCTAAAATAATTTTTTTTTATCCCTAAATCTTAAAATTAAAAAAAAATTAAGAATTAAACCCTAAACCCTAAACTCTAAACCCTAAAATAAAAAATAAATAAATTTTAAGAAAAAAAAGAAAAGTAAAAAAGAGGAAGATGAAATTGGGCCATTTTAGGCACAACAGGGAGGGGTCACAGCAGTGTCCTCGCTTCCCAAAATAATAGATCTCACATGTATTTATTAATTTAAGTTCCACCAATTATGTATTTGTGATAAATAAAAAATGAGTAAATTACATCGGTAATCTCTACATTTTGTTCCTTGTGTCATTTTGGTTCATACACTTTCAATTGACTCAATTTTAATCTTTAATTTTAAATTTTGGATTAATTTGATCCAATTCATAACACGATTAGGAATTTAAACAAAAAATGATCATGAGCTGGTTAAGGTTAACTCATTGAATTGATCAACTTTATAATTTTACTTCTAAAAGCATGATACATGCAGCTTATATGTGCATTTTCCATACAAAAAATGATAATAATTGTAATTAATCGGACCAAATTAAGACAAAGTCATAAATTTATAATCAAAACTGAGTCAATTGAAATTAAACAAAGCAAAATAACACACGGGTGATTATTTGGTAGTTCAGGAGTACGGTCACGTAGTGCTCTATAGTAGTATGATTGGCAGAGAATGTATAGTATTGATAATTTATGTTTGATAATTGAGGAACATAAGAAGACATAATAAATGGTGGTTGGTAAGGGAGTATGGCCATGTGATACTCCAAAACTAATTTATAATTTTCCATAATATAAAGACCAAAGGATGGGGACTACATGTGTAATTTACCCATAAAAAATTAAGTAAGTGTGTGAGTGATTTTCTGACCACACTATCCGCTTAGTAACCAGCTGGAGAGTACCGGCAGAATAGATGGCAATTGGCTGACCTGCAACAGAAAGAGAAGATTCCGGCGGTGATTCGTCCACCCTGGGGCACTCCGACGATCAAGTCAGTATATCTCTCAAAGATAAACCAAGTGCTAAACTCAATTCTCAACGCATGAAATTGCGTACCTTAGACCCACGGGGGTGCCTCTCTTTTATAGTTACCTCAATCCTAATCCCAATAGAAGCCTGACTTCTATGGATTCTTGTTTAATACTTACTTTGGACTCCTTTAGAGTTAGAGATAAACTCTCTAAGAGCTTTATCCTTATCTTGGCTAAGTCTCCTCTTTGTTCTAGGACTCTTGTCTCTTATCTCTTATCCGCTTATCTCGGATTCCGATATCTTCGGAGATAACCTCGGTTTGACCGAGATCACCTCGGCGTTATGACCCCGACACGTGGCACCTCGGCTGACACGTCGGCGTCACTTTGCCACGTGTCGGTATTCAAAAATATCTCCCCACAACTGCCCCCTAGGCTCTATTACCTCGGCATCCTGAGGTGATGAAACCTATATCATTCCGTTTTCCAGTGCGTCGATTTTCAGTATCTTAGCCAAGATCATTATTTTGGCCGACATGTCTTTGCTGAAGAACAAGAACTTCAAGAACCCTTTCACGCGTATGAGCTGTCATACACCATAATTCAACCATTTTTAGCCACGCGTTTCTTTCTTACTGGTTTGTACCTGTGATGTGCCTGTAAACCGTCTCTCCTTCTCACGTACGCAGTCTGACGCACACGTTCTTCCAGGTGTGTTGATTACATTTTGCTGCCGTTTTCATTTTTAACAAAACACCTCTTCGATTTTTCCCTTTCACTTTATTCTTGTTTCTGAAAAACTTTCTCTCTCTCTAACTTTCTCTTCTTGAGTCTGCCATTGTTCAAGCTTTCTTGCTCTGAAACTTATTCCGCTCACCACTTCCGGCGTGTTTTGCACCATTTCGTTGCCTCCACGACCGTCGTCTGACTTCGGCGATCTTTACACCGGCTTCATATTTTCTGGTAAGCAACTGTTTTCTTCTTATTCCAGTTCTTGATCTTTTCTAGAATTTCTTGTTATTACTGCATTGCTCAAACATTTAATTTGTGAATCATACATCTGAATGCATTGATTTTAGTTTTTGCTTATGCCTTGAATACATGTACTGTTTATAGTTTTCTTGCACGTCCTGCCACTGTTCTTGGCCTTCAACCCTTTGTATTCTTCATGTTTTTGATAGTCCATCTCTGTTCTTGATTCTGAAACTTCGCCTTTGTTTTCTGTTTTTTGTGTCTTTTCCAGATTTGTGCCTTTGATCTTCATCTCTATAGTTTCAGGTTTGGGATTTGTCTGTAGAATCCACATTTTAGGAAAAGCTGAAACATCCCTTACAAATTTTTGCACCAGTTCAAACCTAGGTTTTTTGCCGAGGTCCCAATAACCCTTTTCGAAACATCTTCTTTATGAAATTCAATACCTTTAGTTATCCCGATATCATGGGTATGTGGAAACATCGGGTATACACCCCTTCTAAGCTAGAGTTTTTTAGGCAAGAGTTCGAAATCCCAGCCGATGTCAATCTGAGGTTGGCTGGGGATGATGACTCCATCATGCCTACTGATCACTCCATGCCCTTCCCTGTAGTTGCCTTTATTGAGTATGGACTTCGGTTTCCACTTGATCCTTTTTTCCGTCAAATCCTTCACTTCTATAAGTTGAACCCAATGCAACTCGCCATCAATTCTTACCGAGTTATTACTAGTACCATAGCCTTAGTTAAACAAGAGAATGCCAGGATTACACTTGCCGACTTCCAATACTGTTATACCATGTGTTGTCTTAGAAAAGACACGGACTATGTCTATTACCTTAAGCCGAGATCCACCGAATATAAAATCATAGCCGACCTCCCAGACTCTAACAAGGGAGCTGGAGACGATTACTTCATTGTCTCGGGTAATTGGGAGTTTTAGCCAAATGACAACCTTCATCTTTATCCCTTAAGCCGCACTGTTTTGGGGGAAGGAGCTAGTAAGGGCCACCTTTCATTAAGTTTCTTTTTATCTTCTTGCATAAAGTTTTCAATATTTTCTGTTCTAATGCCTATGCTGTTTTTATCTTTTGCAGTTCTTCCTCAACCTCCAAAGAATTTTCGCTAATGCTTCTATCCCAGCAAAGATTTGAAAAAACTTCTGAACTTGCTAATTCATAAACGAAAGGCGCCTCTGCTCCTCAACTTTATTCCAACATACAGGTTCGCTTTGCCCGATGTCCCTTGGAGGAAGAAAAAAAGCCTTTCTCCACCATCTGCCACAACGCCACAGACCGTATCCACATCTCGAACAGACCAGGGGTCAACCTGATCCAGCCAAGCAACCATCAACTTCAGCTCCATACTTGGTTCCAATATCACAACGCCGCCGTTGACGCCGAATAGTCTCTACTGCCGAGATGGGTCACCCAAAACCAGTTGCAAAAGACCTTCTGGCCAGCATTCCATCATCTGTTGACGATCAACCAGAACAAACCCAACCTCCACCGAAGCCGAAAAGAATAAAGAAGGCTCAACCAAAGGCTAAGGTAGCTCAGGTTGAATCTGAAGACACCTTGCCTATCTCAAAGTTGGCTGAGAGTGATAAATCTCAGCCTTCAGCTGGGAAGAGGCGCTCTGAAGCCTAACCATCTGAATCGCCAAAATCAAAGAAGCCGAGGTCATCTTCCGCAACGACCTCGGGGTGTAAGAAGCCTGCTGCCCTCTAGGCCCCTGAAATAACCTTGGAAGATAAGCCAGTCATGGCCAATGATAGCGCCGAAGATATCAATGTTGGCGTTGCGCTTAGTACTGCTCTGCTTTTGCCAGGGGATCTGGAGCAGAACGCCGGCTTCAGCGAGTACGAGAACTATGCCTTGATGCTTCAGCGTTCTGTCCAAGTATGTGTCTTTTATCTGGCACTTTTTCTTTTTCATACTTAGAAAATTTTCTAATAACTTTCGCTCTGTTCACTTTCAGGCCATTCAGCATGCTTATTCCTTTTCAATTCAGTCTTTTGAAAACCGGCAGAAGTTGGCCGAGATGAAGAAGGAGTTCTCTTCTCTTCAAAAGACTAACAAAGGTCTTCAATCAAAGATGAAAAAATTGGAGGATCAAGCCAAGGCTGCAATCAAAGCTCAGACCAATGCCGAAGAGAAGGCTGAGGCTGCTGAGGCTATCAGGAAAGTGGCTGAGTCTCAGAAGAGAGAAGCCGAGGAAAAAACGGTCCAAGCCGAAAAGGAGCTTCAGGAGGCACTGGCCACCAAAGAAGCCGAAATAAAAGACGCCGACGAGAAGGCGTATGCCCAAGGCATGGCCGACGTCACAGATGCCTACGAACAACAGGTGAAGGAGGCATGCAACAAGGGTTTTACCCTTGGTTGGATGTCCCTTCTAAAGAAACTTAATGTCCCAGAGGACTCACCACTGAGGAAAGCTGATGTCATTTCTCTTCTATTCCCTCCAGCTCAACCTCCAAGTCAAGATGTTGGCGAATCTGAGTCTGAGGATAGTGATGAGGAAGAGGATGAGGCTTTGGTAAGAAAATCCAAAGATGCTGATGGGGCCAAGTCCCTGTAGACACCCCGTTTTTGACCTGGGGCAGGGAGAAAAGTTTCCTCGATCAGCGGTTCGAGCATCGGTTGATAATTCGGAAGCAGGTTTGAGGAGGGAATGATCACTTGGTTTAACTGTATGATCTGGTGGGGAGAGTCCGTCGCATGGGTAAATGGAGTGGACAGGTAATTGACAACCACTGTCGATCGATGAGGCAGGGGATGGTAACGGTAGAAACAAAGATAGGTTCATCCACGTATTCATGATCTCGCTGTCGTACCAGCCCAAGATGTGAGTTGGGTCTTGTTAAATCATCTCGATCAGTCCATCGCCCATCCTGGAGTGACCGCTCGAAGTCTCTATGAACCAGCCTTGCTGATTCTGTCCTACCACATTGTTCAGATGAAAAGGGAGAGCTGGGTCTGCCACTGGTCTTTGGGGATGGCTGGAGTTGTTGCGAAAGTTGGTGTGGTGAAAATGGGGATTTGGGCGCGGCATGGTCAGGTGGAGAATGGGGAGAGGCTGGGATTCTGAAGCTTGGTTTTTTCTGAGGATGTTGTGGGGTTGAAGAGTTTGTAAAAGCAGTGGCTATAGGAGGTAGGTTAATGGTACAACAAGATAGCGTAGACGGTGTAGAAGGAGCACCAGAGTCAAAGATATTATTGGCAGATTGGAGAATTTCGGGAGATGGGTTCAACAAAGGATAGGGGCCTAAATTAGTGTTAGAAACACTAGGAGGGTGTAAAGAGGTGGCAGGGCTATCACTGAGGCAAGCAAAAGGGTTACTAAGGGACACCCCAGGTACTGTGGGGTCACTATCAGCAATTAAGGTGGCAGAGGAGGGGGTCAGCGAAGTGAGAGGTTGTGGCTGACCATTAGGCGCCAAAATTTGAATTTCAGTCTTCTTCTTCACCTAGGCCTTCCGTGATTGAACGTTGGAGTGGCTTGTCAGTTCCGGCTTCTTAGAGCTCTTGGAGCATTTCTGAACTAACATCCAAGGGCCAAAAGGCTCACCATTTGCTAGAGGATTATTTGGCTGGCTCTCTACTGGATTAATCTTATTTGAAGTAACATTGCACTCCCCCACTCAGTGACCAATCAGACCACAATGGAAGCAAACAAAGCTCAGACCTTCATAGGCTACCTTGACTAAACTAGACCCCACTGTGATCTTAGCTATTAAAGGCTTGGCTAGATCAACTTGGATACACAAACGCGCAAATCGACACCCCTATCTCCATTGACTGTATGGATGTCCATTTTATGGAGCTTACCCAGAGTATTCCCAATTTTTCGGAGAATTGAATGATCATAGTATTCAATAGGAAGACTGTGAAGTCTAGCCCAAACTATGGTGGTAGATAAACTCGCCTTGGTTGGTTGAATATCTGGGTCCCACCTTTGAACCGAGAGGAAATTGCTTCCCACGAACCAAGGACCATCAGAGAGGACCTTGTTAAGATCTGATGCTTCATTGAACCTAATGAGATAAAAGTGATTCCCAAAGTCAATACCATGAAGGTACTAGTGGTTCCAGATACTTTTCAGTTCAGACATGAAGAAATTATATCCCAGATTCCGACCCACTAATTTAACAATCAGTGTGCTTCGCCAAGGATCTCTGATCCTATCAATCTCGTCTTTAGAGAGAGAAATGATAGGTATTGTGCTCTCTGCATTTGAAACCTTTATTGCTGCTGCCTCAAGATCCAGCGGTTCCAAGCCATCTTTCATGGAGAAAGGGTGAGTAAGGGCGTCCTTAAAGGAGCGATGCTTAACTTCTTTAACGCCCACCGGATCTTTCAGCTTTCGGTGATGACGCTCCAGCAAGTCGGCCTCCTCCACTGAGCGTTCTGAGTCAGTGTCCTTGCCGCCTTGGTCTTGCTGGGGGCTTGCTACCGTGGAATGGGTCTTCGTCCCTGTGAAGTCTTCTGGTCGCCGCGCTGGAGCTCTGCCATGTTCCATAACAACTCTTCCTTATCACGTCACCAATAGTTATACACTATTAAAGAAATGTCACCAATGGTTAATTTTTAATAATAATTTAAAAATTTTGTTACAAAAAAATGTCACTAATTATAAATTTTAGCGATAGTTTAACAAAATCATTAAAAAATGTCACTAATTTTAACTTTTAGCGACAGTTTAAAAAATTCGTTACAGAAAAACGTCACTAATTATAAGTTTTAATGAAAATTTATAAAACCATAATAAAAAAAAGTCATTAATTGTTAATTTTTAACGACATAGGTAAAAAATTATCACAAAAAATTATTTTTAGTGACGATTATACTAGGACTTATTTTCAATAAAACTTAATAGGAATTAAGTCTAACTATTAACCTATTGGTAGTTTATCCTTATTTTTATTTTTATTTTTTTGGGATCTTGACGAACCCTTCCTTTCGGGGTTTGGGAGTAATTATCTGCTCTGCTCCAAAATGTGCTGTTTTGAATGTTCCAAGAAAAGCTATCTTCGTGCAAAACGCCATCATTCCTTTGTGGAAACTTTAACTGAGTTTTGTCCTTTTGAATGCTTGAACAAAAGATCTTCGCCCCTTGTAGATACCCGATACTTGTGGATACCCAACCACATTTCAAATAGCCAAAAAAAATTGAGAATCATTTAAATCAACACACTAAATAATTTTTCTTATTTCTATATATATAAACAATGCGATTTTTAGGATTATTATTTATATTTAAATAGAACCACCGACTTTAAGTATTCATTTATTATATCTAATTATATTATATAATTACATATATATTATTTATTTGTATATATATTTTTAATTATATTCTGCCCGGTTTGGATCGGGGGAGATAATCCTCGCCCCTGCCCCACCTCCGTTGCGGGTGACCAAAATATAATCCATCCCTGCTCCACATAAGTGTTGGGTTGGGTAAAATTCGTCTCATTAGGGCAGGTATGGGTGGGTCCCGCGGATTGGATTAAAATGGCCATCCCCTATCGTGGACATAGGCATTTTTGCCGAATCATGTAAATTTGTATTCGACCATTTTATTTTATTTTCTTCCATTGCTTGGGTGGGATTTATTCCCAATAAAATGGTGATGAATGATTGTCTTGCTTTTCATTATCAATGTGTGGGGGTGATTTCACACTGTAGAAACAAGTGGAGCTCCGCAACTAAGATGGACAATCCAAGAAGCGAAGGCTGCACAGGGGACAAATGGTGAGGGTTGCCCAACTGAGGTTTTGTTGGAAAAACCCTACAATGGTAAAGTCAGTGAATCGGAGAGAGGGTAGAGGGAAGGAATGTAAGGAGACAATATGCAGTGCCAAGAGAATGTAGAATGTCCTCCAAAGGAAGATTGAGGTTGCCTTATATAGATGATGTAGACTTGCTCTCCAAATCCTCTGCCTCTTTGTCCCCCTTGTTTTATCCTTGGTCGCTTCTTTGTGGAGGAGGACAACGAATCTGTCTAATACTCAAGTGCATAGACTTGTCGTGTGTGCATCGTGTACCCCTGTACCTCCCCATCCCCACAATCTGTATAGATAGTGGTGTAGGAATGGGGCAGTGTGTCCCTTACTTATGGTCTTATAGACCTGGGTCAAATGTGTCTCCTTTGTCCAGTCGGCCTCGAGGCATCGATTGGCCTTGGACCGACCATGTGCTCGGCCTTGGACCGACCATAATGATGAAGTCAGGCAAAGGGGACAAATCACATTGCAGCATGGCTGCGAAAGCCTTAATTCAATTTAAATGGTTATATGAAGCTGATTATGAGCACAAGGGAAGGGTAGTACTGCCTAAAAGGAAGGGGAGAGATGAATGATACTAAGGAGGAAGAGGCACCTAGAAGAATCAAATGAAAAATAGAGTCCCGGAACATTTTAAAAGAAACTAGGCGAAGAAACAAGGAAGTTATGTCTAACTCCGGCTCATACCAAAAAGGGCCCAAGCTTGTGAAACAAAGGACTAGACAAATGAACCTGAATTCTATTGCTGAACTTGTATGTAAAAAAGGAGAAAAGGAGGTTCAACAAATGCTTAACTCTGGTAAAGAAGGAGACCTTGGACCGACTGTATGCTCGGTCCATGTAACGCCCCGAAATAATAATATAGCCCATTTCAAAACATTCCTTACAATTGATCAATAACATCATATTTAATTTTCCATTCATAATCTTTGATCATACAAAAGATGACATATGCGTGTATACATTCATAAATTCTAGATCTTGAATGTATAGCATATGACGTGTACATGAATTGAAATAAAAGGAGAATTAAGTAATTTTATGCCCTGATGGCTACATCTTTCCAAGTCAATGCTTGGATACAACAAAATGAGTTTAATTCAATACAATTAAAGCCCAAGGCTTGCAAAAATAATTACATCGAATTAACAAAATGAAGCCCTTGGCTCCAAGTCCTCCCAAGTTAAGTTATGTCCTTGGTGGAGGCATATTATTAGCAGCTGAAAGTTATTTTTCACATATGGTGAATTAAAGCCTAGTAGAGATACTTTAGCACAATATATGAATCTTAACGAAATCATAAGGTGGATGCATATGCTTGACAATTGTCAAACGTTTTATATTTCCATTTCAAAACAATACAATGTCAGATTATATATCAATTCATGAAAATAATCTTTTATATCAGAAAACAGGGTAGTGAATACGAAACACTGGAAACCTCTAGGTACGTGTTTGCTAGTAGGCTGTACAAGCACTACAAAAGCCATTTTAATGATATTAACTGGAAGGATCGGCACCTAACCACGTGGGTTTCTGGACTTTCACCAAGGACACACAGGCCAACATAATAACCGCAACCACACCTCCTAATCAGATTCACTAAAGTATTCACCCATTTTTCTCAAAACAATACATTTTCAATGTTTAAGTATAAAACAATGCCCAATGCAACATGTATGAGTAATTAGTTTCAATTCACCTAATTTTCATGCAATTTTTACAATATTCAAAGCTATCCTCCATCAATAGCCCAAAACAGATATTTCTATTCAACAGATAATTTCCAACAAAAGATATAATCTCATCATTTTCAAAATGGAAGTGATATTACATATCCAACTCCACCATCATCGTCAACATGCACATTGGTTCCATTCTTTCAAAACCCAATTTCATGTCCCTTTTCTTCCACAAACTAAATATCCATGATTTTAGAACAAAAACCCCTTTACTTTCAAAAATCAAGTTTAAGTAAAGAAATCCACCATTTTAACATATCTCAATCATAAACACATCCCCACAACCTTTCTCAAGAACCCATTTGAAAATATCAAAATCAAACCCTAGGTTTACCCTAAAATCCCTAAATCACTAGATTCTTTCAATGGACAATAACTAAGGTAAAAATCATACCAAAGGTTGAAGAAGTCACTACCTCAAGATTTAGAAGATGGAGAAAGCAAGGTTTGAAGTTTGGTGGAGTCAAAACGAGATTCTCTATGATTAGAACGAAGCTTTAGATGAGCTCTACGTTTTTCTCCAAAGAGCTATGGTGGAGAAATCAATGGGTGAGGGTGTATTTGAGGTTTGAAGCAAGAACTATAGAGAGAGAGAGTGAAGAACTAGGGTTTTGAAATGTTTTAGAGAGAGAGCAAATGAAAAATGATTCAAAAATCCCTTTTCCCGAACTGATATACACGCAAAGCGCTCGAGCGACCAAAATACCGCTCGAGCGTCAAACACAATAAGTGACACTGCTCGAGCGACCAAAAACAAAACTCAAGCGTACAATGACCCTCTCCTAGAAGCTTAGACCTGTAAAAGATTTCTCGAACACAAGAAATACTGCTCGAACGAAGATACTATACTTCCAGAAGTTTTGCAGACTGTAAAAGACCGCACGAGCGAACAAGAAGAAAACTAGATAGCAACTCTTTGAAAAACTAACCCCCAACCTGTTCCAAACACAACAATAACTCCTAAACAACCAAACTCAACTATCAACAAGATGAAAATAAAATGAACAATAGTTAAGGATATGCATTCCCGGATTCAAAAGTAAAAAATGGGTTGGGTCTAAATTGGAATCGTTATAGTCCACTTAGAGGTGAACGCTTGGCCTTGGGCTGACCCCATTCTCAACCCACTTCAGAGTGACAACTTCAGAGTTGGCCATCGGTCTAAGCCCAATAGAGTAGCTTGGCCCGACTTAGACCTTGCCTTAGCTAGTTTGGCCCTCTTCAATCATTTATGGAGTTAGAATGCGGTTATGTGTTTCTTATTCATGCATATGGGAAAAAAATGTTGTTCATGGTGTTTTGATTGGAGAAGAAGAAAAGAATTGAATGGCTTAATCCTAATTCATTACTAGCCTCGTACATATATATATATGCTGAATTGAAGAGATTACAATTTAGTAAGGTAGAGTAAAATAAAATCAAATTGAAGGAAAATAGCCTAATATCACGTAATACATAATTTATGGAATCCTAATTTATTTGCATATTCCAACAGGATCATGCATCATCACACTACAAATTTTTGTATCAAACTTGAATTCTATGATTGTTACTGAGACAGGATTAAAAAATAAGAGAAATTGATTATTTTGTTTTGATGTTGGCCTCGGGAAGCCAAAATTCTCCTCTCATTTTATCCTAAGATAGTAGTTTTCACAGTTGAGAATGTGTCCTTTTCTAGAGCTTACGACAACAGCTTGCTTGCCAAGATCCAATGGAGCATGACATCATATGCCTTACCCATTTAAAGGGGAGGAACTTTTTGTTCAGGAAAATAATCTTGTATATGAAGAGGTGCTTGAATTATATAGAAACAAGCAGGGTTTGAAGTAAAAATTTGTAGAAGGTCCTCAAGAGGATGACTAGTGTCGTGTCTGGTCTGTAGGAAAACTGCGATCCTTGGAATATTGTCGGAGAAGCAATATTATGTATCTTACATAAAGTGAGATATATTTTTTTTTAGAACATTGTCTGTAGTTCTGATTCAAGGGTGTGCTTAATGCATGGATCTTATTGGTGGAGTAGAAAGTCAATGACTAATTTAGCTTTGGATCTTGTGATGGTTCCATAATCCGTGGCATGTCATATCAAATTGAAAACTGTTGCAGGCTGTTGGGTTGAGTCCTTTATTCTGCATTGTAACTAGCACAGAGTCGCTGGTCTACTTCTTGGACTGTTGAATAGCCTTAGGCCTGAGAAACTACCCTTTTTACTGTCCTTTCATTGTTTTCATGTTTGCCTCGCTTGTATCTAGTTGTTGGCAATACTCTGTGAAAAACCCACTAGCTTTTTTGTACTTGGACAGTTCTTTCATAGTGTAGATCATGTGATTTGAAACATAATTCATTTCTGCTCTAAAAAAGTGAAACTAAATTTGCTGATCTCAGAATTTAATTCTTTTTCTTCATTTCATTTTATTTTATTTATTAATTATAAGAAACCTTGTATCTACTTTTTGCATAGCAGTGGCAAAAACATGATCCGAGTCTTGATAAGGAGTTAGGTTTGAGGCAGAAAAGTGCAATTGACAGGATATGTTAGAAAGTAGTGTTGTAATCTGACATGCTTAGTTCATATCAGACATGCTTCTTGGAAATGAAGAAACTTGTGCATTTAAAATGCTTATATTATGTATCATCTTCAGATATTTATTTGAATCAAAACTGGTCTTACACTTGGAAGTACCTTATCACATTCAAACAAATCATTTGATCATTGTTAACTATACGGTTCTCTCCATTTTATTTCACCACACTGGATAAATGCATAATCATTGCTGTTTTATATAGATGGTGACCCGTATTCAGTTACCATGTCCTTAAAAATTTTTCATCCGATACACATCTAATTCTTATTGCTATTTAGTTTGTCAATGGTTTATTTGAAGAATTTGCTTTTGACAACTGAAGGTTATAATTTATTTCAATGATTTATCAGTACATAATGCTGCTTATATTTCCTGCTTTCCTGTTACTGGCCACATCTGCCAAAAATGGAATTGGTATTGTTTTGGCCCTGGGATCTCTTTAGGCATATGACCTTACTCACTAGATATATAATTCTGATTCATAACAAATTCAAGCATTTTTTTAAGCCACCTTGATTGCATGTGGTGCAAATTATGCCATCAACCATACTTGAATAATCTTGGTTGCTACTTATATGATTTTTATACATGTGACAAGATGGTCGAACTCCAAGAATGAAATTATGTTTTCTTTATTTGTACACATAATTATGATTGAGCATAACACATTTATCTTTCATGTGACAGTTGCAACCATAGTTGGAACTGTAGTGGCTTTCCTGTTGGTGCCCATGAGATCACTTGGTCAAGATAATTGGAAAATAGCTTCTGCACTAATGGGTAGTTATATTGGTGGAGTTAATTTCTTGTAAATGTTGTGTTTTATTGTCTTGGCCTAAGTTCTGTAACAAATGCAAGGAATTGAAGTGGATGCATCTACTGACATTGCACGTCAGCAATATAAATATTATACTACTGTAGTATCCATGATGCTGTTGATATCTTTTTTGTTTTTTTAGGTGGTAATGCTGTTGATATCTTTTGGCTATTCGCTAATGGATTATCCTATTGAGTAGCTCCTTTATAAGGTATGTCCTATTTTATAATGGGTAATGTGGATTACATTGCCAGTTTGGATGCTTAGTATGTGGATTACCACTAAGTTGCTATGGATATTCAATGGGAAAGGAAGGTGTGGACAGTGCAACATTATGGATTTTTCTGGAATTAAACTTTAAAGAACCTTGAGCTTTCTATCATTATTTGGTTTTTGGTTGGAATTTTTGTTGTCAATAGCTGTCTTAGTCATGCCTGAAATGAAAGTACCAAATTATATTAGTTTTCTGTAGTCTATTCCATAGTGGGTCAATATGGGAAACTGACGCAGCGTAGAATGTGAACAACAACAAAATCGTGCAGCAAAGAAAGCTTGCCTCTTCTACAATCTGTTAAATCCGAAGATTACCAGAATTATAGGAAAAATAAGAGAATTCTCTCAACAAAGTGTATATATTATAAAAAAGTTTTTTTTTTCCTTTAGGCTTACAATTCATATTTATAATACAATGAAGTCCTAATAAAACTAGGAAATACATGGAAAACGACAATACTTGCTAATCAAGTCTAAATCAAAGAAATTACAAAAAATGGAAAGATTTGAGTCAAGCTCAAATCTGGAAACTATAATAAAATTCTGAAAAAAAAAAAAAAAAACTAGTCTCAATTGGATTTGTCTAGAGTGAATTATAGACAAATCAATTATTTTCAAAAATGGGAAAATTGTGAATTGAAGGTCTAACATTGGAATTTTACTGAAATCCATTGTAGGCCATGGCAAGGCGATGGGTATTGATTGCCCCATCATTTTCCATGTCTTGATTGAATTCCATGCCATTCCGAGCACATGCCATCTTGCTTCTACTAGTACTTTTTGCCTTTGCCTTGTTTGTTCATGAGTTCTAAAAACTCTATGGCCAAACACTCTACATCAGAAATGAAAGCGGAAACAATATGAAAAATGGAAGCGTAAAGCGTGGTCCAAAAATAATATGGGAAATGTAAAATGTTAGACGATATAAATTAAATAGGATATTTGTAAGAAAATTTATTAATAACCTTAAAAGTAGTATTAGTATTAGAATGCTTTCATAATCACAATATCTATAGAAACTCATTAGAACAATTATATGTAGCTCTTGAAAAGAATATTTGAGAGCATGTAAAAATAACAAAAATTACAAGAAACACATTTTTAGGGAGTTTCCTTAACATTTTGCAAGTTTCTCCTAAAATTTCTTAGACATCTCGAAAATTTTCATTGAAGTTTCTCCTAAAATCTCATGAGTTCCTTTGTTTAACAAATATGTTTGGCTAAGAAGTAGTGACACTGCAAGATAGGTGCCGTGTTTGTATCCGATGACATGGCAGGGACGTGCGTGCATGTGTCCAACACACTAAGTGGTGTGTTTTTAATAATTATTTTGCTTGTAAGACATGTTGGAGACACTTCATGGACACACTTTAGGACACATTTGTAGGTTGTTGTATTTTTTATTTTTTTATCTTTTTATTTTTTTAAGAAAGCTAATTTGAGGTCAAAGAAAAATATATAAAAATAAAGAGGGAAAAATTAGAAAAAAGAAAATAAAAATACAACCACATATACATTGATATTGTCATATTTATGTATCCTAAATTTATATTCATTTACATAGTAAATAAAAATATGTAAAAAAATATTTTTTTTTGTATTCCCCCTATGTCCATGTCCTAATTTTTTTAAAAATCATTGTGTCCTGTGTCTGTCTTTGTGTCCACACTGCTTAGATGTTGAATGAGAGAAGTGGAGGGGGGGGGTTGGTTTTTTTTTTTCCAAATCACATACATCGTTCTCTCTTTCCAAATCACCTATGTGTTCAATGCTCAATTCCATATTGATTTTTTTTGGGTGGATAGGGGAATGATTCTTACTCGAGCTAAAAAAAAACTTTTGGTTTGTGCAATTCTAAACTTTTTCTCATGCCTTTGCTGATGAGAGAAAGGTTCCAACATGAACTTCAGATTGATTTGGCTTGGCCAAGCTCCAATGTTTGGAGTGAAGATCATGGTGTTAAATACAAAACTATAGCATTTTTTTTTTTTCTTTTGAGGAAGTCATGGGGTTCTATATGCGTGGATTATTCACAGAATTCATGTTAATTATGTACGGTAACATCATGGAATTAGCCAATAACTAATGTTTCTATCTTTGAGGCATTCTTGCAAATCACATTTTTGCTGCACTGGGTGAGTGTGTTAGTCTTTCCTTTTGATACAATATCTGGGACAGATGTCTTTGGTATGGATTCTTTAACTTCCTAGAAGTATGATACGTTGCATGTGTTAGTGCCTCTTTTCTATATCTTGTCTTGGTACTCCTTCAATACCATTGGGTATTTTCTCTCAAAATGTGTAAGTTTTCTCATTTCCAGCAGCTGACCCAGTTTTTGCTTCTGATTTATTGTAGCCGTCAATTACATCGCAATTTCAGAGGCTCTTGGTCTCTCTCCATCAGTTTTGGCTGCAGGTGTAGCTGCTGATAATGTTATTTGTGCTCTATACTTTGTGTTGTTGTTTGCATTAGCCTCAAAAATACCTTCTGAGGCTCCAGCATCAACCGATGGTAAGTAGTACTTAAGCTCGATAAAAATGTGTGCCAGTAAGATGAAATCTAATGGCTCTGTTCCTTCCTTGTTCTTTGGATGACTTGTACCTATTTGAAAACCGATCAAGCACTTTTCACCTTGAAATAAAATAATTCAATGATTATAAATTCTTTGCTGTCAGGTGCACTATGATTATTTGGAGAGCTTTGTAGTGTTGATATCTAAATAAGAACCCATGGTTTCGTCTATTTTATTTTCTTGTAAATGTGGAAGTCATTTCATTTCCTCTATAGAAATTGTGTACATCACTGCTTATAGTTGTTAGATCAATAATGTTAACAGATGAACAATACATTTAAATATGCATAGTTTATCATCGTTGATATTTGACCTTTCTCAGACCTGAATTACAGATGCTGCTACAGATATGGAGTCTGATTCTGGAAACAAGCTCCCTGTGCTACAAACTGCTGCAGCGCTTGCAGTGTCCTTTTCTATCTGCAAAACTGCCTCTTGGCTCACCAAATTATCTGGAATTAAAGGAGGTGATCTTCCGGGAATAACAGCAATTGTTGTCATTTTAGCAACTGTACTTCCAACACATTTTGGCTATCTTGCTCCTGCTGGTGATGCTATTGCTGTAGTCTTGATGCAGGTAATTGTGATGGATGTAGTTTAGTTGATTTGCATCACCTTGAAGAAATGACATTTGCTTTTAAATTTAGTTTTTACCTCAATATATCCAGTGTTAAAACCTACCATCACCTACTCCACCTACCACCACCTACTACACACCTACCACTACCACCTACTACCACCTACTCCACTACATCTCCTATATAAGGAGCCCCTCACCATTTGTAATATATAATATACATCAATTAATATTACATCAATTTTAACATGGTATCAGAGCAGGTTTAGAACCTAATATTTTCGCTTCCCCGGCGGGCGGCAACCTCACCTTAGCTGCCCGCTGGACCTCAACCTAGTCTGCTAAAATTTTCTACACATACCTTGAAATTTCCTTTCTTCAACCTGCTAAGTGCACAAAACACAGACAGCACACATAGACACATACAATTCTCTCTAAAATCAGGAATGATCGCAGGAACCCAGCAAGAAACGAAGCTCCGTCTCTGATCAGACGTCACAGAATAAATCAATCATGGGTCCATACGATGCATCCATGAGCAGCAGTGGAAGCAACTCATCATCATCATCCGCCGGCGAAGCACCGGATCAGATTGCCGGATCTGGGTACAGGGTCCGGTCATCGGAGCTCCGACACGTGGCCCAGCGGCTCGAACGCCTCGAGAATGTCATGGTCAACGCACCAGCAGAGGTCTCTACCAGCTCTCTGTTTCTTCTTCTCTTCATCGTTTCACTTGTTGCTTCCAATCGGCGGCCTCTCTCTCTCTGTCGGCCCTGCATCGTAATGGAGGCGGCTGTTGTAACTCTAACGAATGTTGGTGCTGCTGCTAATCAGGACAAGGACCAATCTCATTCCGATGTCAAGCTCTTCAACAGATGGGTCTTTGACGACATTCAGATCAGTGACATGTCTGTAACGGATTACATTGCTGTGAATCCTGTAAAGCACGCAACTTATGTGCCTCACACAGCTGGAAGGTACTCAGTCAAGGGTTTCATGATCACTGTATCTGCAAAACCCACTTGCTTTGCTTTTTCTCATCAGCTTCCCACGTGATCCCACTAACCAATGCACTTTAAACTCTCTCTCCACTCAAGCACACCCACCATTTTGCCAACTTACTATTATTATTATTATTATTATACAAAACAAAACAACCCCACACCAACAGTCCACTTTTCACATCTTTATTTTTATCAAACCCCTACCTTTAATTTTTATTTTATTTTCTGTTTCTCCTTTCCATCATCGCTTGTTCCAACTTTCCACCCTCACATATTTTTTTTTTATTTTATTTATTTTTGTTTTTGGGGAAAGGAAATAAAAGAAAGAGTTGAAATATCAGAAGGCGTGTGAATCGGTGAGCTAATAAATGGTAGGGGGATATAATATAGTATAAAAAAATAAAAAAAAAATATGTGAGGGTGGAAAGTTGGAACAAGCGATGATGGAAAGGAGAAACAGAAAATAAAATAAAAATTAAAGGTAGGGGTTTGATAAAAATAAAGATGTGAAAAGTGGACTGTTAGTGTGGGGTTGTTTTGTTTTGTATAATAATAATAATAATAATAATAATAATAGAAAGTTGGCAAAATGGTGGGTGTGCTTGAGTGGAGAGAGAGTTTAAAGTGCATTGGTTAGTGGGATCACGTGGGAAGCTGATGAGAAAAAGCAAAGCAAGTGGGTTTTGCAGATACAGTGATCATGAAACCCTTGACTGAGTACCTTCCAGCTGTGTGAGGCACATAAGTTGCGTGCTTTACAGGATTCACAGCAATGTAATCCGTTACAGACATGTCACTGATCTGAATGTCGTCAAAGACCCATCTGTTGAAGAGCTTGACATCGGAATGAGATTGGTCCTTGTCCTGATTAGCAGCAGCACCAACATTCGTTAGAGTTACAACAGCCGCCTCCATTACGATGCAGGGCCGACAGAGAGAGAGAGGCCGCCGATTGGAAGCAACAAGTGAAACGATGAAGAGAAGAAGAAACAGAGAGCTGGTAGAGACCTCTGCTGGTGCGTTGACCATGACATTCTCGAGGCGTTCGAGCCGCTGGGCCACGTGTCGGAGCTCCGATGACCGGACCCTGTACCCGGCTCCGGCAAGCAGTCCGTCAATCTGATCCGGTGCTTCGCCGGCGGATGATGATGATGAGTTGCTTCCACTGCTGCTCATGGATGCATCGTAGGGACCCATGATTGATTTATTCTGTGACGTCTGATCAGAGACGGAGCTTCGTTTCTTGCTGGGTTCCTGCGATCATTCCTGATTTTAGAGAGAATTGTATGTGTCTATGTGTGCTGTCTGTGTTTTGTGCACTCAGCAGGTTGAAGAAAGGAAATTTCAAGGTATGTGTAGAAAATTTTAGCAGACTAGGTTGAGGTCCGGCGGGCAGCTAAGGTGAGGTTGCCGCCCGCCGGAGAAGCGAAAATATTAGGTTCTAAACCTGCTCTGATACCATGTAAAAATAATACCTTATCCACACACACACACAACATCAGGAAAAAATCAAAACAAAATCACATTCAAGGGCAAACAAATAAACTCACCCCTCCAAATCAAACAAATACAACATAACTAAAAATAAAAAGGACCAATTGTTCTAAAAGAAAACTTATAAGATTAAATGGAACAACATTTCCCCATATGGGATTTATGAATAGTTTTTATTAACCTTTCCTTCTTGTTTGATTCATTGTCTTTATTTTCTAATTTGGCTGTTTTGACCAGCAATTTGCAAGTTTTTCATTGTTCACTGTCGCAACAGGTGTTCTTTGCTGTAGTGGGAGCCAGTGGGAGCATAGGGAATGTCATCACTATAGCACCTAATATTTTCATGTTTGCTTTTGTTCAAGTGACTGTCCATCTTGCTGTAATCCTGGGATTGGGAAAACTATTCCGCTTCGACCTAAAGCTCTTACTTTTGGCTTCAAATGCTAACATTGGAGGGCCTACAACAGCATGCGGAATGGCAACAGCCAAGGGATGGGGCACTTTGGTTGTTCCTGGAATCCTAGCTGGCATATTTGGAATTTCAATTGCAATCAAATGGACAACAAACCAAATGTTTTTTTTTGTTAAAAACACATTCACCGCAGTGACTTTTGCCACAACCATGCACAATTATTTTGGAATTCAATTGAGGCATTTAGTTATGTCTTTGAATTTCAATTAAATGCTTTAGATTGAATCTTGTGTTAGTACTGCATCTTTTTTCTTTTTCTTTTTTTTTTTTGGGTCAAATTATCTTGGGGGACTTGGAATTTGCTACTTGTCTAACTCTTAGGGCTGGTTGTTGCAACTTCAATAAGCTGATTATAGCTTATTTTAATTTAGGAGTTTGTACTAGACTGTTTGGTGAAATTTTTGCTTATAGCTTATGAGGTGGATATAACTTAAATAAGCTAAAAAAACTGATTATTTAGAAGTTAGGGGAGGGGTGTTTTTAGCTTTTGTTTTTGAGTTATCAGCTTTTAACTTAAAAAAACTCTACCAAACAAGGCCTTAATGTAGTTTTATGCTTTGGCCTGTGTGCTCTACATAAGACCTGAATCGTTGTATGGGATGAATTTCCACTAACAATTTTAAATATCAGTTGATTCATTTTCAATAGAGATTAACAAAATAATTTACACCAGCATTCACAGGATGCATTTTGAGCCTGACTACTATATTTATAAAGGAATTGAATTTTTAACACAGTTCAAAGATTTTCTTCAATAATCAACAATGTCAACAGATGGCTTGACAACATAATAATCAACAATGTCAACAGATGGCTTGACAACATATTGGCAGAACATCAAGAATTTTTACATCTATGTAAACATGTTATCTGTCATTAAAAATTAGTTTTAATTTTTGAATTTCTATAAGAATGATTAGAAGATATTCTATATTAGCTATCTATTTTATATACTGACTGGTGAACAGCTTTGGCATTATTTCTTACATCTTCATGCATTTTATATACAGTATGTTGCCACCAATTCTTGTTTTTTTTATTTTTTTTATTTTTTTTTTGTTGGGGGGGGGGGGGTGTTGTGTGTGTGTTATTTGAATTAGTCATAAAATAAAAACAAAAAATTTAAATATTTACAAGGGGCATGCCCCATGCCCTAAATTAAACAAAGATGCCTCTCCACAGATGGGAGGCAAACAAAACAGAAGAAAAGAACAACAGATAGCCTGATTAAACTATCACGGGATAACAAACATATATATGGAGAAAACCAAAGTTAGGTAGGTTCTAGGCGGTACAAAACTTGTTCAGGGGCCCCATTCCTTTTGCGAATGGGGGCCATGAACAATAACCTAGGCGGTACAAAACTTGTTCAGGGGCCCCATTCCTTTTGCGAATGGGGGCCATGAACAATCCAAAAGCCTAGAACCCCTGTAGATCTGGTAGCACAAATTGACCCCTTGCACAGCCCAAAAGGGTAGGCATGAATGAAGGCAAGGTACCATAGTATACCAGCATAACAAAACTATAACCTCCAATTATGTTACAGTCTCTTCAACAAATTTTGAAGTTTCCTTTCTAGTTTTAACATTTTTATTAAAAATTTCACATCTTTGTCATGCATTTATGACTCTGCCTGCCCAAGAGCATTGCCACAGTTCTGAGGGTTTTCTCATCATAAGCCAATAGAACTTTCCTTCTTGTAGATCTACAGATTTAATTTAACCTTTCCGTCTTGGTTGATTCATTGTCTTTATTTTCTAATTTGGCTGTTTTGACCAGCAATTTGCAAGTTTTTCATTGTTCACTGTCGCAACAGGTATTCTTTGCTGTAGTGGGAGCCAGTGGGAGCATTGGGAATGTCATCACTATAGCACCTAATATTTTCATGTTTGCTTTTGTTCAAGTGACTGTCCATCTTGCTGTAATCCTGGGATTGGGAAAACTATTCCGCTTCGACCTAAAGCTCTTACTTTTGGCTTCAAATGCTAACATTGGAGGGCCTACAACAGCATGCGGAATGGCAACAGCCAAGGGATGGGGCACTTTGGTTGTTCCTGGAATCCTAGCTGGCATATTTGGAATTTCAATTGCAACCTTCTTTGGCATCGGTTTTGGGATGTTGGTTCTTAGACAACTCTAATAAACTCTGAAGTTCTGTCTAACATAGTCAAATCTGTAATTTCAATTGTTTTGCAGTTAAAGCTGCAAGATATTGAGATAATTTCAACTTGCATATGTAACCACTTTGATCTGTTTAAGTAGAGGTTGATATGCATTTCAGTAGCATATATTGAACCCACTATATAGAAGGAAAAATTAGTTGGTGATGGGAAAATTATTGTATGTATGCTCCTGGTGCAGAGGGCTCATGCGATCATGTTGCTCTTGGCGCCGTTAGAGCATCCCCATAGAGCACAAAATAAATTGTCATATGTTGATGACTGTATAGAGAACTAGAAAAATTCCAGTTAGTAGAAACTGTAACTATCAACACTTGAGAGTTTCTTCTTTAGGTAATAACTAACAAGTTTGGCAGCCTTGTTTCAAATATTTGGAATAATAAAACTAAATCATCATGGGCTTATAAAAAAGTGATTCATCATCACAGCAGTCAATTGGTTTCTTAAACTGTGTTTTTCAATCCCTATGGCCTTAGCTGCATCTGATGTTTTTGAAGAGTGAGCCTTATTCAAAATCACTTTCGCACAAAAAAAAGTTATGTAGGTGAAAGGGTCCCCTTGCCATGTGAAAAAACTTTTTCTCACCAAGGGTTGGGATCATGGCCCTTGAAAGGACAAAATGACTAACAAACATTAGAGTTGTATAATGACTCTTCCTGATTATAAGATGCAACATTTGAATGAAAATATTTTGACTTTCTGTAATGGGAAATTGTGTTTCAATATGAAGAATTTAAAGTTTGCAATAATATGGAGGTATAATTGAGTCTGTATTCTAATGTAAATAAAGATTGTGGTCTTTCTTGCTTGCATGCGAACACGTATTTTACTTACACCTTCATGTTTTTATAATCAGTTTAAATTTTTTCTACTGAAATATAATTTCTCTTTCTATAAATATCTTAAAGAGCTACGAACTTAAAAAATGTATTCTACGAATTGCTAAAAAAACGATGTGCATAATATAGATTCAAATTTAATGTGGTGAGCCGTATCAAATGAATCTGATGCACATTTTATTTTGTGGACATCTTTTTAGTTTTTTCCTCCCCAAATGCATTGCATTTATGATAAATATCAAAATCACTATATTTAAAGTGAACTTTTATATGGAAAGGGGAGTTGGCCGAGTGGTCTAATGTAACTATCTCTTAGGATTATGAGAAGGTTATAGGTTTAAGGTTAGAGTCGATGGAATGACTGCTGCTATTTCGTTATAATTTAACTTATTAATCTATTAATATCCAGTCATTTATCAAAAAAAAGAGTAAAAGAATAACTTGGCACTTCACTAATAAAGTATTTTACCTCCCTTGAACTATTATTTAATATCACTTTAATCCTTTTAATAAAAAAAAAAAACCCACTACACTTTATCAAATTAAACTCTTAGTTGGCATTAATGCAAATCCTATGTTAAGAATTCATTACATAAATGGATGAAAATTGGATATATAATTGGGAAAATTATCAGTAAGTCTTATTTTGCTCTTGAAGTTACTATTGAATCCTATCAAGTTTTAATATGGACAACTAATTTCTATTTTCATAAAATGTTCCCAAAAGTCCATTCTTTCATAATAGTGTATCTTGTCTTAGTTTTACCATTCTCATTTAATATGAACAACAATTTTATAAACTATTTAACTTAATTAAAATTAAAAATTATTAATATTATATTAAAAAATCATAAATAACAATTGGATTGAAACAACTATAGTATAAAATGCATCATTTTTTGTTATTTCAAATTATGATTTATTTAAGTTTAAACAATCTAAACTAGACAATTCTATTAAAATTACAAAGAGTTATGAAAAATAATACTATGAAAAATTTATATATTTCTCAATGCATGAAATAGTTGATGAATTTTGTACTTAATTTTTTTCCCATTAAAATTCATTTAATTTGAATAATCAAAAATATTTTTATTAATTTTTTTTATACAAAATAAAGTATTTATAAATCTTTTAGTTCATATTTTAATGAGAAAAATTAAATTAAAATAAACTGCTATGATGAATAATTGAATTTTTTTAATAAAAATTTATAAAATAAAAAATAAAATAGGTACTTATTTATTAATATTGAAATTTGATATAACTCAATAATAATTTTCAAAACAAAATAGAACGTGTTGGAAATTTTTTCGTTGTAATTTATGATATTTTTAATACAATGTCATAATTTTTACAATTAAAAGATATAGTTTTACTTAGATTAAAAATATTAATGAAATTATTGGTCATATTAAATGAGGGGTAAAATTGAGATAAGATACATCATTATGGAGAAATAAACTTTTTGGGAACAATTTTAAAAATTTGATAGAATTTCTTTATAATCATAAGAGTAGAATTGGAATTATTCGTAATTTTTTTCTATATAATTTGCAACAATGACAAAGAAATAGCATTCTTTCCTTTATTTTCTTTCCTTGTTTTCTTTTTTTTTTTAAAATAGAAGCCACGACAACCGAAATATAGGCAACCATGGTTGTTGACATGAGAAGGAGAAAGATAAATAAGTTTATTTAAGTATTTTGCAATATTTGAGATATCATATATAAGTTATATGTCAATTTTTCATCAATTTAAGTAATGGATCTTTAATGAAAAATTTACACTCATATCAATTGGTAATTTTAAATGATAAATTGTAATATATTTTAATTGAAAGAAGTAAAGTAATACGAAGTGATAGTTAAAGAATATGCAATTATAATTTGCATTATAAATGGGCACATAAAGAAGGTTTTCGGAGAGCTTATCAAAAAGGTTTGAGTAAATCAAATAAAAGATGAATTCAATTACGGTGAGAGGGTATCGTACCAATATTACAACCACTAAAGTGAAGATGGGCAGCTTGTAGTTGTGACCAGGACAATGTTCCTTCTCGTGTTCACTATAGGAAATTGTACTTTTTTCGTCTAACAATTTACTTGGTAAAAGTCCGTTTTTAGTCGATAAAATTTTTTTACAACTATTTTTTTGGTCATCACTTTAGTCACCAATATAGGGTCGGAAAATTAATTAGCGACTAAATTTTTTTAAGTCGGGAAAAAGGTTTTATCTGGAGTGAAATATTCAGTGACAGTCTCACGACCCTAACCTGCTCTTATGATCAACAATCATGGGTTAGTACTATCTCTTTATGTGGAGTGAAATATTCCGTGACAATGTTACGACCCTAACCCACTCTTAGAGGTTAGAGCGATAATCGACCAGTAATCATAGATTACCTATGGTATAACTTGATAGAATACAAAATATATAATATAGTGGGGCCTAAAATAGAAGCAAACGAACAATAATAAGTCCATTGAACAGTGTATAAATGACATATAATTAAAACTCACACAAACTTTCATAACATAACTTATAATATTGACATTAAATACAACATTGTACAAAATTACATTCACAAGTTCATATACATGACTTGACAAGCACTTCTTCGAAGGCTTCACAAAAGGGGTAAACTTTGAAGCAAACTTATGGCTGATATACTCACCTACGTACATAAGGGGAAGTGAGTGAGCTAAAACCCAATGAGTAATGTTAGTATAAAGAGGTTAATGAATGAGGTCTAAACCATCAAAATATTCTTGTTAAAATCATGAACTTTTCAAAGATGTATATATATCAATGTATACACAACTTTAATCAAGCATTCATAACTAAAGAGAGTATGTGGTGCATCCATTATCATTAAGCAGGACGACCATATAGGTCCAGAATAAACAGAATGACTATAAAGGTTCAGAACAACCACTAGGGTCGATAACAAAATGATCACATTGGATCGATAACAAAATGGAGATCTCCCATAGCCAAGGCATATAAATGTCCCCCAATGGCTAGAACTCACTAAGGATGCCATAATAGATTCAAAAAGGAAATCTCATTCATTTATTTCAAAATACAAGTTCAAAATCTAAATCGGAACATTTCAGAAATCATAATATGAAAATATCTTTACAAAAACATTACTCAAGAGACTTAGTTCAATAGCTACTCCTCAGTGGTTCGACCTACATAACATACACAAATATCGATAACACACAATGTTCAATTAAATTCTTACATTAATTTCTTAACCAATCAGCTTATGTTGATTCCTAACTTAATTGATCCTTAATGAGACTTAATTTATGTCTAAAGATGCTCAGAAACAAATAAGAAAAAAAATATAAACAAAACGATGCATTTCAAAAAATTTCCAAAACAGAGAAGTCTGCTCAAGTGGTTTCTTAGCGGTGAATTAGTATTTTTGTTTGCAAAACAATTTTTTAGTTGCGACAAAAGTTCACTCGAGCGGTAACAAGACCACTCGAGCGATCTACGAACTCTGGTTTCGAAATTCTGTTTCAAAAAACTTCCAAACGAAATTTCAAATAAGGAAGATACATGGCTTGTCCAAAATTATGAAAATACTTTAGAAAACATATAAACATGATCAAAACTTCATTCAATTTGTCAAACACATGAGCCAAAACTCCATTCATGCTATGTTTTCAAAATCTTCTTCCTTTGATGTTCAAAACATGAAATTAAAAGCATAACTTCATGAATTTCTAAAAATTTACAAGTTAAAAACTTCCATGTATGTGGACATGAGTTCAATTTCATGCAAGACAACAAAAATTCAAACTCAAAATGAATAAATTTCTAAATTAATTCTATAGGTTGTGATCCTAACTCAAATTCATCATCTTCATCTTATATTTATGCATTTATGAGCAAATCAACTCCATTTCTTACTTAATTCATGATATGTGAAGTATTTTAAGGTTCAATTCCTTACCTAAAGTCTTGAATTCTTGAGCTACTTGATGAAATTAAGCTTCTCTTCTTCTTCTACTCTATTTCTTCTTCAATTTCTATCATCCTCTCTTAATCTTCAACTCCTTGAACTTTCCCTCTCTAACTCTAATGTTTCTCTCCAGCAAAAGATTGCTAAAAATGAACTCAACACTCTCAACATAACATATATATAAAGAATTGAATTAGAATTAGCTGAAGGTTTTAATTTTGTTTAAACTTAATTAATCACTCCTTAATCCTACTTAATTATAATTAGCACTTAATTTAATTAATCCAAATAACCATAATCTAATCTTAATTGAATCCATCTTAATTAATACTAATTTCACTCAAATTTTTAATTGAATTCCTATTAGGCTTTACACATTATACTTATTCAAATCACAACCTCCTAACAAGTAATTCACATATAACCACATACACAAAAATATGCACATAAAATCAAAACCCCTAGAATTAAATGAATGCAAAATGATATGCAAAGTGTGGTTGTCATAGCCTTTCCCCCTTAAAAAGTTTGGTCCTCCAAAACTTGTGTTACCTCGTATCAGAAATAGATCCGGGTATCTTTGTCTTATCTCGTCTTCTGTTTCCCATGTTGTGTAATGCCTCCAAAAAAAATTAACAATAATCCAACTCATAACATTACTTACAAATGATCAACAACATCATATCTTCCATTTCATTCATAACTTTGATCAATATAAAAGATGACATATCCATTATACATTCATAAACCCTAAATTCTGAATCTATAGCATATGACATAGATACAAGAGTTAGAGTAAACGTAAACCAAATAATTACATGCCCTAATGGCTACAACTTTCCAAGTCAAAGCTTGGGTACAATAAAATGAGTTTAACTCAATACAGGTAAAGCTCGAGGGTTAAACAAAAATAATTACATCAATAAACAAAAATGAAGCCTTTAGCTCCAAGTCCTCCCAAGATACGTCATTGGTGAAGACATATCATCAACACTTGAAAAAAAAATTTCTATATAGGGTGAGCCAAAGCCTTGTAGAGATGCTACATAGTATATGAATCTTAGCCAAATGATAAGGTGAATGCCCATGCATGTTGTAACGCCTCGGAAATTAAGTTGCCCCAATCAAATATGTTCATGTGGGTGTAACCAATATAGAAGAGAGAGAGAGAGAGAGAGAGAGAGAGAAAATAAGTCCGTAATAACATTAATAAAATTTCATAACTATCTCTTTCCCATTGAACTATTCTAATGATTACATCATGTGTTTGATTACATCTATAAAAAATAATAATAATAGTTAAAAGACAAGAGATAATGTAAAGAAAGAGCCAAAAGGCAAACATCTTTTCAAGGAGTGTCCTTGTCACGACCCAAACCTGCCCCCATAGGTTTAGCGTCGTAACCGTCCAATAATCCTTGGATTACCAAAGGTCCCTATACAGAATAACATATAATTAAGAGGACTAGTGGAAGCAACAATACAAAATACAATGTCTATAGAGCTGTGTAGACATACATGGAATAGAAATCTAAAACTTTATATACATACATGTGACATCATATTTACATTAATCTTACATCACCAACATATACAGATAAAACCAAAATGGGACTTAGCCTAATATACAGATAAACGAATACTGGTTCAAATTTTAATAAAAGAAAACAAGGTCTTCAACTTAGTTCACAAAACTCGACCACATTACTTTTTCTGGAGCCTCCTCAAAAGGCACAATGGTTGGCTAACAAAACAGAAGTCCAGGCAATCATCGTTAAGCCTGGTCATGTGCCTAATCACCTACATACATAAATAATATAGTGAGCTGGAGCCCAATGAATAATAACAAGGTAAAAATTTTAATGTATGATGTTTATAAAGGGATAGAGTCTAATGCATATTCAGATTTCAAATCAGAAACATATTCTTACACATGTTCGTATTTGTAATCAAAGTTCGTACAATACATATTAGAATACATGGCATATCCATTAGCGTTAGCAAATCTGATGACCCATGAAGGGACGGCCGTGAAGGCATTCTGATGACCCAACAAGGGATAGCCATGAGGCATTCCTATGACTCACGTACACAGAGACGTTTCTGATGACCCATAAAGGGATGG
>NW_021025162.1:603729-649531 GCF_004153795.1 Camellia sinensis
CCTTACACATATCTAGTCACAAATATCATAGTGGACTAAATGCGCCAAAACAAATGACCTTCTATGGCTTTCCTACTTACTTGTGCACAACCATTGCGAACAAAGTTACACATTCACATGAGAGCATGATGTCATAAGTGAGTGGGCCCGAGAAGGCCTACTCAAACCATCGTGTCATCATCTCATTAATGTGATTAAGTATGATAAGCCACTGGTCCATGACCAATGCCATAAACTAATTCCAATCATCTTAATGTGTGAGTTCTCAAAGACAAGTTTTAAAGGTTTAGGTCAAACTAGGTAATGACTCACGACTAATTCATATTTACTAGATCATAAAAGGATGTCACGGAGATATCAAGTGCACCTAAGTCGCAAATTTAACTAGTAAGTGCTAATCCCCTGCACTTTCAAGTCAATTTTATTGTCCATACACTTTACTGCATCTAGTTGAAAGATGACGATACTCCTCTTACCATATCTATTTCTCGCTTCATAGTTACTTGCAATTAATTCTACTATCCACAAGAAGGAGAGAATAAGCTATCAACTATGACAGCTCCTGAAGTAACTTAAGCGCGAATTAGGTTAAAGAGTCTAATTCAACACAATACTCTCATGAGCCATGCGTCAAATTCTTAGAGTCATAACAACCTTGTCAGCCTTGACCTTTTCATTATTATGCTGCAACGTTTGCGCTTAGTGGTAAGCGTCATTCAAAAACGTTATCCTAGCTAAGCAATCATATAAAGAAGCCCCTCCTCATGTCTCACACTCAAGTGTGGAAACAGTAAGTGTCCAGTCTTAGACAAGTTGGCAATGCTAATAGATTTTGCAGCCACAAAACGCTAATCTTTTCACTTAGTGTTAATAAATTTTGCAGCTTCTAAGTGCTAATCTTTTCACATAATGCTAATCTTTTCACATAATGTTAATAGATTTTGCAGCTTCTAAGCGCTAATCTTTTTACTTGGTATTAATTCAACGCACACTATTATAGTGCATGAAATTTTGCTCCATCCACTCCCAATAATTGGGTAGAGAGCAAATACTGGCTACTCGTCTTACACTTAATGACTAATTTATTTAAGCTCGTATTTCTTGGATGACGTGACTCTTGAATGTTACTTCATCCAATGATGTAACATTATTTACAAGTCAAATTACAAAGTCAATCCGCGCAGCTCAATAGTCAAGATCATATACAGATCTATTGAGGGCTTACTAATTTCATAACTCCAAAACTCGCTAACCAAAACTATGTGGCGTGCCGCTAACCATAGCGCATACATTAGTTTTTATTATGCCAAACAAGGCAACAAAACCACGACGATTTTGAGTCATGTTTCCTTACTTTGGCTCAATTAAGACTTGACCTAAAGTCTCCAAGACTTTTGCTCATCTAAAGAATGAGATTACATTGTTCACATTTGAACATCTTTACTAAGTCTAGGTCAACCAATTAACTTCCATAAACTAAGTCAATTTAGAGAGAAATTCGCATTGGGATTAATTTGATTAGCATAATATAATTTTGCCACAAAAATCTAAATTAAATAGTGACAATATTACACAAGTCGTAAGATCGAAAATCCGCTATGCTCGTAATCATTTCTTGCGTCACAGGTGATAATTATCCAAAATTTAATTTAACTTATGCGCAAAATATTAGTTTTCGGGAGTTAATCTACAAAGATTTCTCTCAACAGAATAACCTCCCACTGACTATGGCATGTCTAAAAGCATGATAAAAAAATTCTAATTCCATACAATAGCATCATAATGTAGATTCACAATCAATACATGCTATGTTACATTTAATAACGGAATTAAAATAAAAAATAATTAATCATACTATTCTAATCACAACATATTACAAACCCTAAAAAAAATAATATGCTGTATTTAATATTCAAATTATGCCATAACAAAAAATGTATCACTTCTGAAATTTTCTGGATTTTTTATGAAATTTTCTAGAATTCTAAATAACTAATAAACACACATTAAGTTAGAAATAAAAAAATTCCAGAATCTGATAAACTGAAAAAATTATTCCAGTAAATAGTAAAACATTTCAGAAGTCTATAATAAAAAATTCAACCCCTGAAAATAATTTATGCAATACCAAAAGCATTTTAAAGCATAAATAATGAATTATAATCACAGGAAAAATACTTTTTATTTTCATAAAAATTTCAAAAGATAGAAAATATAATTTTGAGTCTAACGGTACTAACCACGCTTAAAACAAAGCTATAACGAATTAATTATGACTATTTAACGTAATTCTAAATTTAAAAACAAAACAAACATACCCTTACATCAGCAGCCTAGCCGGCGGAGGAAAAATTGCGCGGCTCAGTGCGTGCGGCTCAGCACGTGCGGCTCAGCACGCGGCTCGGCGCGCGGCTCAGCACGCGGCTCGGCGCGCATGTGTGGCGCTGAGGGCGTGCGTGGGAAGCGCGGAACAGCGCGCGCGTGGAGGCGCGTGGAAGCCTCCCACGGCGTTAGGTGGCGCGTGAGGCCCACGCTCCGTCTTCCAAGGTGTTTTCTGGTTCGATTTTTGTACTGCCGGACTCCATTTTTTTCCAATAAAAAACATTTATGGCATTAAAAATAACATTTAATGAACGTAAAATTGAAATGTATCACATTCTCAATCAATGAGAGTTGAAGTGCAAAAAACCGTGCACTTCATCTTCCTCCTCCATTAATTTACATGCATATAATGTGTATATATTTATATAAAAAAAATACACATATTTTAATGCATAAAAAATAAGCATGAAAAAACCCATATAGGCTCTGATACCAATGTTAATCATAAAGTATTATAAATTAACGCAGCGGATAAAAATAATTCGTATCATACCTTTATGACACAACCTCGTGGGTAAATCACGTGCTTCCAAAATCTGATCAGTCAACTAACCCAGCAGTAGAGTGATACTACAAAATGAGTATCACCCACACAAGTCACAGTGCAAAATGGCTTGATCGTTGTTTTATGAGAGAGAGTCAGAGAGAGAGTATGGGAAAATGGTTATGGATAAAAACCACAAAACGTATATCTGATATACGTATCTCATAGATTAACCATATAATCTGATATATAACTACATATATATCAATCTATCCATCTATTCATATCTATTGATATGATAGATATTGATATTCTGAATGGTTATCCAAATAAGTTTTGAATTCAAATTCAAACTTATATGGATAAGGTTCAAAAGGTTCAGGTTCAAAGGGTTCTAAGGGTCATGCCACATGGGCGCCCAATTTCTAACATATGTATACACAACTTTAATCAAACATTCATAACTAAAGAGAGTATGTGGTACATCCATTATTATTAAGCAGGACGACCATATAGGTCCAGAATAAACAGAATGACTATAAAGGTTTAGAACAACCACTAGGGTCGATAACAAAATGATCACATTGGATCGATAACAAAATGGAGATCTCCCATAGCGAAGGCATATAAATGTCCCCCAATGGCTAGAACTCGCTAAGGATGCCATAATAGATTCAAAAAGGAAATCTCATTCATTTATTTCAAAATACAAGTTCAAAATCTAAATTGGAACATTTCAGAAATCATAATATGAAAATATCTTTACAAAAACATTACACAAGAGACTTAGTTCAATAGCTACTCCTCAGTGGTTCAACCTACATAACATACACAAATATTGATAACACACAATGTTCAATTAAATTCTTACATTAATTTCTTAACCAATCAGTTTATGTTGATTCCTAACTTAATTGATCCTTAATGAGACTTAATTTATGCGTAAAGATGCTCATAAACAAATAAGAAGGAAAATATAAACAAAACGATGCATTTCAAAAATTTTCCAAAATAGAGAAGTCTGCTCAAGTGGTTTCTTAGCGGTGAATGCAAGGTCTTAGTATTTTTGTCTGCAAGACAATTTTTTAGTTGCACCAAAAGTTCACTCGAGCGGTAACAAGACCACTCGAGCGATCTGCGAACTCTGGTTTCAAAATTTTGTTTCAAAAAACTTCCAAACAAAATTTCAAATAAGGAAGATACATGGCTTGTCCAAAATTATGAAAATACTTTAGAAAACATATAAACATGATCAAAACTTCATTCAATTTGTCAAACACATGAGCCAAAACTCCATTCATGCTATGTTTTCAAAATCTTCTTCCTTTGATGTTCAATACATGAAATTAAAAGCATAACTTCATGAATTTCTGAAAATTTACAAGTTAAAAACTTCCATGTATGTGGACATGAGTTCAATTTCATGCAAGACAACAAAAATTCAAACTCAAAATGAATAAATTTCTAAATTAATTCTATAGGTTGTGATCCTAACTCAAATTCATCATCTTCATCTTATATTTATGCATTTATGAGCAAATCAACTCCATTTCTTACTTAATTCATGATATGTGAAGTATTAACTACAAGTTTTAAGGTTCAATTCCTTACCTAAAGTCGTGAATTCTTGAGCTACTTGATGAAATTAAGCTTCTCTTCTTCTTCTACTCAATTTCTTCTTCAATTTCTCTCATCCTCTCTTAATCTTCAACTCCTTGAACTTTCCCTCTCTAACTCTAATGTTTCTCTCCAGCAAAAGATTGCTAAAAATGAACTCAACACTCTCAACATAACATATATATAAAGAATTGAATTAGAATTAGCTGAAGGTTTTAATTTTGTTTAAACTTAATTAATCACTCCTTAATCCTACTTAATTATAATTAGCACTTAATTTAATTAATCCAAATAACCATAATCTAATCTTAATTGAATCCATCTTAATTAATACTAATTTCACTCAAATTTTTAATTGAATTCCTATTAGGCTTTACACATTATACTTATTCAAATCACAACCTCCTAACAAGTAATTCACATATAACCACATACACAAAAATATGCACATAAAATCAAAACCCCTAGAATTAAATGAATGCAAAATGATATGCAAAGTGTGGTTGTCATAGCCTTTCCCCCTTAAAAAGTTTGGTCCTCCAAAACTTGTGTTACCTCGTATCGGAAATAGATCCGGGTATCTTTGTCTCATCTTGTCTTCTGTTTCCCATGTTGTGTAATGCCTCCAAAAAAAATTAACAATAATCCAACTCATAACATTACTTACAAATGGTTAACAACATCATATCTTCCATTTCATTCATAACTTTGATCAATATAAAAGATGACATATCCATTATACATTCATAAACCCTAAATTCTGAATCTATAGCATATGACATAGATACAAGAGTTAGAGTAAACGTAAACCAAATAATTACATGCCCTAATGGCTACAACTTTCCAAGTCAATGCTTGGGTACAATAAAATGAGTTTAACTCTATACAGGTAAAGCCCGAGGTTAAACAAAAATAATTACATCAATAAACAAAAATGAAGCCTTTAGCTCCAAGTCCTCCCAAGATACGTCATTGATGGAGGTATATCATCAGCATCTGAAAGTTGTTTCCCACATAGGATAAGTTAAAGTCCAGTAGAGATGCTCTAGCACAATATATAAATCTTAGCAAAATTATAAGGTGAATGCACATGCATGCCATTTGTCAAACATTCCTTATTTTTCATCTCAAAACAATGCAATGCCAGATTACAAATCAATTCATGAAAATAATCCTTTTATAATAGAAAACAGGACAGTGGATACAGAACACTGGGAATCTCTAGGTATGTGTCTGCCAGTAGGCTATATAAGCACTACCAAATCCATTTTACCGATACTAACCGGAAGGATCGGCACCTAACTGCGCAGGTTTCTTAACTTTCACCAAGGACTCACATGCTAACATCATAACCACAACCACACCCCTTAACTAGATTCACTAAGGTATTCACATATTTTTCTCAAAATCAACACATTTACCATGTTCAATATGAAATGATGCTCAATGCACAACGTATGATAAATTAGTTTCAATTCAACCTAATCCTCATTCAATGTCTGCAACAATCAAGACTATTTTCCACTGCTAGTCCAAAACAAATATTTCTATACACAAATAGTTTTAAATCAAAAGACACTTCCATCTTTTTACAATGGAAGTGATATTACATATCCAATTCCACCATCATCATTAACATAATCATTATTCCAATCTTACAAAATCCAACATCATTTCCCATTTCATCCTACAAATCCAAATATCCAAAATTTAGAACAAAACCCCCTTTTCTTACAAAATCAATTTTAAGAAAAGATATCAATCATTTTAACATATCTCACCCATAAACAAATCCCTACAACCATTCTGAAGAAACCATTTAGAAAACCCCTTTTTTGATTTATTAAACCCTTCAAAGAGAAAATAATTAAGCTAAAAATCATATTAAAGGTCAAAGAAATCCCTACCTCAGAGTAGAAGACACAAAGGAAACAAAGTCAAAGAAATCCCAACCTCAGAGTCCCTACAACATCTTAACCAATGGAATAGTCTTGCCTTGCAAGACTTGGTTCCGAGAGTCTAAAACCCATACCGGTCTCTCCTCATACGAGGCATCCTCATCTACCTCAAACTCAATCCAATACAACATATGTGAAGGATCAGGCTTATATTTTCGAAGCATACAAATATGAAACATGTCATGAACCTTAGAAAGTTGCCTTTGGCAAGGCTAAACGATAAGCTACCTTTCCAATCCATTCTAGAATCTCAAAAGGCCCAGTAAATCTAGAAGACAACTTCACACTCTTCCCAAATCTCATTAAACCTTACATCGGTGATATCTTCAGGAACATGTGATCTCCTACCTCAAAAGATAAGGGTCTCCTTCTATAGTCGGCGTAGCTTTTCTGGCGACTCTAAGCCGAAACCAACCTCTTATGAACAAGAACGACCGTCTCCGTCATTTCTTGGACTAATTCAGGACCTAATATAGGTGCATCATCCACCTTAGCCCGATACACTAGAGATCTACATGCTCGGCCATACAAGGCCTTAGCTGCTTGAGCTTCAAGAATTGATCCTTCAACTTCTCCCTAGTAGTGGGAGGCAAAAACTTGTCTTGGAAGGCGTTGACAAAGGCCTCCTAAGTCACCCCAATGCGCCCACGCGCATACTTCCACCATTGACCTACATCTCCCTTTAGTTGGAGGAATACCAAGGTCACCATCAAACCATCGTCTTCGATGCCAAGCATCTCGAACTTCTTCATCATCTGCTCAAGCTACTCATCTGCCTTCAATGGCTCCTTCGGATCCTCTAAAAACTCATCCGAATTCGACCGGAAGAACTCCCTCTTCAAAAAGAACGGCCCTGTCTTGGCAACATGGGCATGGACTTGATTCTTAGCCTTGACAATGTCTATAGACTCTTGTAAAGCACCAACCATTTCTTGGGCCAAAGCACCCATGGCTTGCTAACCTACTGGCTCGGCCATGTTAGCATGACCAACTTCCTCCTTCTGCACCGGAATGTCATCCGGTAACAACTCCTTCCGCCTTGACCTACCACACCTACCACCACCACATCCACGTCCTAACATCCTAATAAAGGTAACATAACATATTAGCACATTCACAAATGTGCCGAAACTAATTCACTCATGTCCTAATGTGGTGGACCAAAAGTAATTCACTCCACATAAGCACTTAATCACATAAACCCAAATGAATTTTCTTTCTAGATAGTGACCATCCCGCGACATTGCTAGATTTTTAGTTAGAAATAATAGCGATCAAATGCTCTTCTAACAGAATTTCTAAAAACTCGTAGACCCAATCAATATCTAAAAAATTAAATCTCATACTCACTTAGTCACATTAGCATGCTATCACATAGGAATGGCAACGTTGCGGGGCGGGGCGGGGCAGGGCCGGGGATCACACTCGCCGTTCCCGATCCCTAATGGTGGAAATCCCCCCGTCCCCGGCCCCGATCCCCGACGGGGAACCTATATCCACTCCCGCCCCCGCCCCCTAACGGGGATCGGGTTTCCCCAACCCCGAACAACCCCCGAGCTTTTTTTTTTGAACAACTGCTTTGAAGCTGGAGGATCAAAAAAAATAAGATCAACATACAAACAGAGAGATGAACACCAATAGATCATCACTTTCAAAAAACCCAAACAGACCCAAAAAAAAAAAAAAGATCAACAACATTATCATCATTGATTCATCATAGAATAGATCTCAAGATCTAAGCTTCAATCTATAATATGTATACATATATATGTGTGTGTATAACACAGAGAACGAGAGAGGGATAGAGATCGGCGACGCTGTGAAGAGGAGATCGACAAAAGAGTCGGCAGAGGAGGGCAGCGGAGGAGGGGAGGAGATCGTTGAAGGAGGGCGAAGGAGGAGATCGGCGAAGGAGTAGGTAGAGGACATCGACGCTGTCAAGAGGACGACTCTTTTCTCTCGGCGGAGGATCGGGTCTCTCTCTCTCTCTCTCTCTCTTTCTCCCTCATTCCCTCCCTCTCACTCCATTTTTCTCACTCAGCTCCCTCTCACTCCATTTTTCTCACGCAGCAACGAAGTGGCTCTGCCAAGATGAAGACACACATATATGTATACAAAGGGGTAAAGTAGTAATTTTATTTCGGAGGAAGAAGCGGGGCGGGGGTCGGGCCGGGGCCGTGGCTGGAAAATGTATCATCGTCCCCAGCCCGAAAGTGATCGGAGATTCATTTTTAAATACCATCCCCGGCCCATTAGGGGTATTTTTCGGGGAAAAATCGCTCGAATCGGGGTCGGGGAGGCGGGTCCCCGTCGGGTCGGGTTTAAATTGCCATCCCTGCTATCACATAGCATACCATGTCTATTTCTAATACCATCTAGCGAGAGAATCCATTGTAGTAAAAACTACATCCCACGATCCCAAAGTATTCTAACTCTGTAGCTCTGATACTAAGTCGTAACGCTCCAAAAAAAATTAACAATAATCCAACTCATAACATTATTTACAAATGATCAACAAAATCATACTTTCCATATCATTAATAACTTTGATCAATATAAAAGATGAAATATGCAATATATAAACCTTAGATTCTGGATCTATAGCATATGGCAAAGATACAAGAGTAAAAGTAAAAGTAAACCAAATAATTAGATGCCCTAATGGTTACAACTTTCCAAGTCGATGCTTGGGTATAATAAAATGAGTTTAACTTAATATAGGTAAAGCTCGAGGCTTAAACAAAAATAATTACATCAATAAACAAAAGTGAAGCCTTTAGCTCCAAGTCCTCCCAAGCTACGTTCTTGGTGGAGGCATATCATCAGCACCTGAAAGTTGTTTCCCACATAGGGTGAGCCAAAGCCCAGTAGAGATGCTCTAACACGGTATATGAATCTTAGAAAAATAATAAGGTGAATGCACATGCATGCAATTTGTCAAACATTCCTCGTTTTTCATCTAAAAACAATGCAATGCTAGGTTACAAATCAATTTATGAAAATAATCTTTTTATAACAGAAAACAAGGCAGTGGATATAAAATATTGGGAATCTCTAGGAACATGTCTACCAGTAGGCTATACAAGCACTACCAAAGCCATTTTACCGATACTAACTGGAAGGATCGACACCTAACTGCGCGGGTTTCTGGACTTTCACCAAGAACTTATAGGCCAACATCATAACCATAACCACACCTCCTAACCAAATTCACTAAGATATTCACACATTTTTCTCAAAATCAATACATTTACCATGTTCAATATGAAACGATGCTCAATGCACAATGTATGAGAAATTAGTTTCAATTCAACCTAATCCTCATGCAATATCTACAACAACCAAGATTATCCTCCACTAATAATCCAAAACAAATATTTCTATACATAGATATTTTTCAACTAAAAGATATAATTCCATCCTTTTACAATGGAAGTGATATTACATATTCAATTTCACCATCATCATCAACATAATCATTATTCCAATCTTACAAAAGCCAACATCATTTTTCATTTAATCCCACAAATCCAAATATCCAAAATTTAGAACAAAACCCCATTTTCTTACACAATCAATTTTAAGAAAAGATAACCATCATTTTAACATATCTTACCCATAAGCGCATCCCCACAACTATTCTCAAGAATCCATTTAGAAAACCCCTGTTTTGATTTCAAAATCAAACGCTAGGTTTCCCTAAAAATCCCCAAAATCATTAAACCCTTCAAAAAGGAAATAATTAAACGAAAAATCATATTAAAGGTAAAAAAAATCCCTACCTCAAAGTAAAAGATACAAAGGAAACAAGGGGTAGAACTTCATGGAGCCGAAAACACTAACTTCTCCGATTAGAATGAAGCCCTCAACGTGCTCAATCTTTTTACTCCAAAGGACTGCTGTGCTAACCCCAACATGCATATCATAATTATAATAGTTTAATTATGTGTTATTTATTAATTATGATATGTGCCTTGTGGTTAATTTGTGCATATCTATCTGATTTGAAAATTATCTATCATGATTTTTGCTTCGAATATGAAATTGATAGCCTTAATGGTTCTAGAAATAGAAATTGAGTACATGGATAGATTAATTGGAATTTTTAGAACCATTTGAGAAGTTTTGTTAAAAATTGATTCAGTTTAGTAGAATCGCATGTGATTAAATTGAGCCTTAATTGGAACAATTTTGGGGTTAATTGAGTTGTGTGCTAACCTTGATTAATTAAGGCTACTTGTGTTTAGTTAAGGTGATGGATGATTTATGCCTAATCTAATCCTATTTATGAATCAACATCTGATTAAGTGTAGTATGAGTTGGGTATTTTGTGATGTGAGTGTAGGGGATTACAACTACTCTTCCGAGTGTGTTGGAATAATGCATGTGTGTGCACCTGTTGTGTATTCAAGATGTGAAGGTGTGTGTTGTGTATATTTTGCTGAGATGTGAGGGAATGTAGGCAACATTCTTTTGGTTTTTTGAGCTGAGAGTCATTCTAGAGGGAGAGAGAGAGTTTGGCTTTAAAGAGAGAGAGCTCAGGAATTTAAAGAGGAAGAAGAAAACCAGGAAGATTCATCTCACATTTCTAAAATCAAAACTCTAGATAAGAATCTTGAGCCTATTTTCTATAGCTAACCTTCCATGCATCATGATTTCAACATGTCTTTGAACTAATTTCAAGAAAATTAGTAAGAGAAATAGGACTTTGAGCTTGTAGGTGACTTCTATGCATATTCTTAGAGATTAACTGCCATGACTCGAACTCGCCCCTATGGATTAAGGTCATAACCGGCTAGTAATCAAGAGATTACCTATGGCCTCAAACCTATTAAAACATATTTCAACAAAGTTAAGGGGCCAAACCGGAAGCAAACTCAAAAATTTTGTCCATAGTGCTGTGCTTACATGGCACGTCAAAACATTTCACATGTACTCATTAATAACCCACATCAAAGGGAAATGACATAGAATTCTTTTACACATCAGGATCATTCAAGTCAAAGTCAGTCAAACCAAAAGCTTATGTGCATGGTGATCTAACATTTTCACCAAAGTGACAAAAAGGAAGACAAAAGAAACAAACAAGTTTCGTGCGTGAGATGTTTGGGCTGACTCCTCAAAACTTTGACTTTTTCTCACATACTTCACCGAGGTTGGGTTTGAACATCTCTTGGCTTACCTACATACGCATGAATGAGAGTGAGCGAAAGCCTAGTGAATAATATCAAATAAAGAAGATACATTAATGAAATTTGAAACAGATATATCAGACGACCTTGGGCCCATTCATAGTTCTATCTAGTACATTAAACGGCTACAAACTCTGACGTATCAAATGGCCTCTGGCCCACTTCATCTTTAACAGATGGCCTCGGGCCCAATTCATTTACGTCAAACGGCCTTTGGCCCAATCATTCACATCAAATGGTCGTTGGCCCAATCATTCATGTCGTACGGCCTTTGGCCTAATCATTCATATCCAACAGCCTTTAGCCCAATCATTCATGTCAAACGGCCTTTGGCCTAATCATTAATATCCAACAGCCTTTGGCCCAATCATTCATATCCAACGGCCTTTGGCCCAATCATATGAAATAACAAATATTTGTCTACAATTTAAATTAACAAACTTATGAAACTCAAATAGGAGTAAACAATTGGACAAATAGCATACTTCAAAATATCTTTACTAAGATATTACTCACAGTGATCTGCTGGATGATTTGCCCTTGTGCTTGACCCTGCACATTTCATAAACATAATGGGTAATAAACGATTCAATCCGTTCTTAATTCATATATCCTTCTTAGGCTTCTTCATTATCTTTTTAACTCATTTATAGTGTTTAATGCATGCCTAAGAGCGCTTAAAATGAAAGAGAACATAAAACAAATCATACAACACGTTTTTAAAATTCCTGAAACAGGGCTCTCCGCTCGAGCGGATCCCTTGGGTCTACAAAAGTACTAGTTGCCTCGATTTTGTGCTCGAGCATGACTTCAGACGCTTGAGCTGAAAGTCAAACATGTGACTGGGTGCTCGAGCGTGACTCTTCTTGCTCGAGCAGACATCGATGTCCGTAAAACTTCTAGGAGCTAACATTTTACGCTCGAGCGGCGCTTTCCCTGCTCGAGCCAACTCGATGAATTCTGGAATTTCCAGAATTGTTCTTGAAACTCAAACTTGATGTTCAAAGGGTCAAAGTTCGTGTTTTTGGTACAAAATCATGGAAAAACATTACATAGCATGAGAATATAGGTCATTTAAGACCAATTGTCCAAAACCATGATCTAATTCTCAAATTATCTCAACAAAACACATGGCTTCATAATTAAACTTCAATACACATATAACCAACTCCATAACTTCATGAATTATACATGCATATGTAATATAGACCCTAATACCATTACAAATGGCACAAGTGATGTTTATCCTCATGAAGCTCAAAAAAACCATGCTTGCATGTATGATTCAATGCTCAATTTTTCATAATTAACATGTTACATGCTAGATTATGCAAATTCATGGCAATTCTCTGGATGCATGTACATACCAACTTCAAATTCATCAAATGTCAACTCAATTCACACTCTTGATTACAATTCATCTTTGAGCTCACATAATTACAACTCAAACTCATGAATTCATGCCCAATTACTCACCTATGAGCTCCAATCTTCCAAGTTCTAGTTAATTCTTGAGTTAATCTTCAAGATCTTCAAGCTCCTTGTTCAATTCTCTAACTTGAGCTCCCTCTCTCTCTACAATCAGCACACTCTCTCTCTCTCTAGAGTGTAATCTCAACAAATATGAGTTCAAAAGAGAGGAATTGAGTGCATATAAGCCTATTTATAGGCTTGGCTAATCAAATTGATTAAGGCTAAGTAATTGAGTCTAATTTAATCATTCTGAATTTAATTATTTTGATCTGAATAAATTTTCAATTAAATTTCACTGTAGGCTCTAAAAATTATGCCAATCACAATGGCGTAGTCAATTTCGGTTTCTGTGGCCGATAAGGCCTTCAATTTTCAGTTTACAACAGTAAGTGGAACAAATTTTCCTATGGCGAACAGATAGAAATTCAAAATTGCATATAATTATGTAATTATCACTCAAATCATATTAAGTACATAATCACAATCATAATTAAGATCAATTAGCATAACACGGGACAAAGTTATCACATTAACCTTTGGTTCCATCATTTTGAGTTTGGTTTTTGAAGCCTTTGCATGCATGTGAGTTTAAATCATGTCCATTTTTTCAGAAATTCATGAGTATGTTTTGAAAAATGGTTATGCTATGTAGCTCACATCTTCCCTTCCCTGAATACCCCCGAAATCAAAACGACGTCGTTTCGTCGTTATTTTGATTTTTTTTTTTTTCCAGAAGAAGAAAATCAAAAATCAAAAAAGAAGAAGGAAGAAGGAAGAAGGAAGAAGAAGAAGAAGAAGAAGAAGAAGAAGAAGAAGAGAGAGAGAGACTGAGACCAACATCAACCATTCATCTTCATTATCAACAACATCATCAGATCCAGAAAAAAAAAAAGAATCAACCATTTATCTTCATCATCAACAAAAAAATTCAACCATTCATCTTCATCATCAACATCTTCATTAACATCACCATCATCATTATCAACACCAGCCAACAGTTTTATTTTTATTTTTTTTCCCTTCATTTCAGATCCAGAAAAAAAAAAAAAAATCGGGCTGGGCTATAACGATCGAGGCGGAGGGGCTTGGCTACGACGGAGGCGGAGGCGATCGACGACGACCCTCTCTCTCTCTCTCCATTTTCTCTTTCTCTTTCTCTCCCTTTTCCTTTTCTTCTCTCTGCGTTTCAGCCATAAAGAAGGGAAGAAAGAAAGAAGAAGAAAAAAAAAAAGAAAACTACCCAAAGCGACGTCGTTTTGGGTAGTCGGGGGATTTGGGGGAAGGAAGATTCGAGCTACAAACCATTTTCCTTTGAAAAATCATGAGAAGAGTTGAAAAATCTTGTATGAATGAGTTTTGGTTCAAATCTTTGACAAATTGATGAAGTTTTGAATAAAGGATTCTTTAAGGGTCTTGTATTTGAGTTTTCTAAAGCTATTCCATGTATTTGAACAAGCCATGCAAGACCCCAAGGTTTGAAAGGTTGTTTCGAAGCCATTTTTGTTAAGCTTGGTGGCTAGAATTTCACAGACCGCTCGAGTAACCAAGTGGTGGCTCGAGCTAACATTACGAGCTCCCAGTATTTTTCACTCTACAAAAGTTGGCTCGAGCGACCAAAATGGGGCTCGAGCGAACTCAGTTTATGTCTTTAAATGACTCTAGCGATCAAAAGTTGGCTCTAGCCATCAGCTCATTTTTAGCATGTTTTTAAAAGATGTTTTGGGTTCATATCTTCATTCTCATCTCTTTTTGGACATTCTTAGGCATGAATTTTGACCTATTAAGGATTAATAAACTAAGAAACAACATAAGTAAATGATTAGAATAGAGAAGAAAATTCATTCGATTTAAACAATGTGTTCCAATGTGAATGGTTGTACGTAATGTGTAGGTCAGAATGTTGAAGAGGACCATCGGATTAATCAAGGTGAGTAATGTCTTTGTAACAACATTTTAGTATGAATTACTTTGAAATTAGTTTTACTATGCAATGAATTATGAAACCTATGCTTTATATAAGTAATGAAATACGATTCAAGATTTTCGAACAAGTACTTTGAGACACTAAGCTATGCTCTGAAACTCCGAATTGTGTAAAATGAGATAAGCTTTCTCAAAATGAGATTTGCTAAGAATGAATAAGTTTCCTTTTGAACGATGACATGAAAATGTGCTTTGATCATTCGATAACTACTGTTTTGTCTATGGTCCGTAAGTGGCGTTTTGTAAAAGTTATTGAACCGTTGTAAACGTTCTATATGATGTCGATCTTGATGATTGTTCTGTATGATTTCGATGGTAATCATTTTGTATGAAATCTATACGTATAAGACGTTCTGTATGAGCTTATCAAGTATAAGTCATCAATGTGATGTTCTGTATAAGCCATCAAGTATGATGTTCTGCTTTCTGTATAAGCCATCAGATGTGATGTTTTGTATGGGCTATAAATGTGATGTTCTGTATAAGTCATCTGAATAATGTTCTACATAAGTTATCAAATGTGATGTTCCATACGAGTCACTAATATAGGTGTTCCGAATGAACTCATTCAATATGAATATTTCGTATGGTACTTTGATAAGTGACATAAAGCCTTCGAGCACATCTCAATGTGATAATTTATGAAAGGTTTGGTAACCGTATTTGCTATTACATGTTTTCGAAACAAGTGTTAATTATGACAAGAACCTTTTGAATTACTCTGATAAATTATGAGACTCATTTCGAGTAGTCATTCTTGCATTCGAGCAGTGTTGACTCGAGCGATCCTTCTTGAGCTCGAGCGATGGTTCTATGTCTGTAAAACTTCTAGGAGTTTGTATTCTTCGCTCTAGCGGTAAACTTCTTCGCTTGAGCGGTCTCATTCATTGTGTCTAGTTGCACGAGCGACACTTCTTGCGCTCGAGTGGTCGGCGCATATATCAGTCTGTAAAGTCACCTCTTTGGCTCACTTTTTCATATATATCTCTCTCTCTAAACTTTCTAAAAACCCTAAATCAAGAGCCTCTCTCTCTAAAACTCACATTCTCTCTACAAATAAACCTAGATCCATTGATTTCTTCACCTATGTCCCTTTGATAAAAAGGTAGAGCTCATCTAGAGCTTCATTCTAATCAGAATAAAGTTGGGTTTCTGTGTTTTTGAAGTTTCTCCATTCTCTTTCTCGTCTTCTAAGCTTGAAGTAGGGATTCTTCACCCTTCCTTTTAATTTTTAACTTAGTTATTTGTTATTTCTAAAACAATATTGTGGTTTGGGGATTTTTGGACAAATCTAGAGTTTTGGGTTAAAACTCAAAAGACGGGTCTTCAAATGGATTCTTGAAAATGGGTGTGGGATTGGAAGTGCGATTGAGTTATGATAAAATGGTTGGTTTTTATACTTGGAATTGATTTTGGAAAAAAAATAGGGTTTTGCCCTAAATATCTCAAAAGTTAATTTTGTATAAATAAATGGAATTGATATTGGAAATGTGAAATTGGATTAATATTGGTGAGGATGGTGGAGTTGGGTATGTATTACCACTCAGATCTTAGAATTTGAAAAGTTTATCTTTATGGAAATTAATTATCTGTTCAGAGATACCTGTTTTGGGCTATCGGTGGAGGATAGCTATGATTGTTGTAGAAATTGCATGAAAATTAGGAGAATTGGGATAATTGAAACTATTTTCTCATCCATTGCATTGAGCATTGTTGCATATTTAACACATTTGAAAATGTTGTTGTTTTGAGAAAAGTGGGTGAATAACTTGGTGAATCTGGGTGGGAGTGTAGTTATTATATTAAGTTGGCCTGCGTATCTTTGCTGAAAGACCAAAACCTGCGCAGTTAGGTGTCGAGCCTTCCGATTAATGCTAGTAAAAATGACAAATTAATAGTGCTTGTAGCCTACTTGCAGACACATCCTAGAGATTCACAGTGTTGTATTTATTGCCCTGTTTTCTGCTGTAAAGGAAATAATATCATGAATTGAGATATAAACTTGGCATTGGACGATTTTGGAAAAAGAAATGAAAATGTTTTGAAACAAGTATTGCATGTGCATTCATCTTATATCTTTGTTAAGATTCATAAACTGTGTTATAGCATCTTTACTGAGCTTTGGTTCACCTTATGTGGGAAACTGTTTTCAAGTATTGATGATATCCCTCTGCCAAGGCAATAACTTGGGAGGATTTGGAGCCAGAGCTTCATTTTTTGTTACTTGTTGTAATGATTTTTGTACAAGCCTAGGGCTTTATCTGTATTGAGTTTAAAATTCACTTTTTGTTGTAACCAAGCATTGCCTTGGAAAGTTGTAAGCTTTTAGGGCATTTCTTGTTTGGTCTCACTCTTATTTCATAGCTTTAACTTGTAACACATGGTATAGATTCAGAGTTAGAACTTGTGAATGATATCCCTCTGCCAAGGCAATAACTTGGGAGGATTTGGAGCCAGAGCTTCATTTTTTGTTACTTGTTGTAATGATTTTTGTACAAGCCTAGGGCTTTATCTGTATTGAGTTTAAAATTCACTTTTTGTTGTAACCAAGCATTGCCTTGGAAAGTTGTAAGCCTTTAGGGCATTTCTTGTTTGCTTTCACTCTTATTTCATAGCTTTAACTTGTAACTAGATTCAGAGTTAGAACTTGTGAATGTATAATTGCATGTGCTATCTTTTGTATCACCGAATCATATGAAATGAAATGATACTTATTTAAAAAAAAAAAAAAACTATATTTATTCATCGTTGTCATTTGTTAATATTAAGAATGGTTTATTATCTTTTATTTCGAGGCATTACATATTCGAATCAAGCCCACTGTGAGTAATATCCTTATAAAGATATGTTTGAAATATGTTTTGAAAATTGTTACATGTTGATGATTTTGAATTGTTAGTTTATATGAATGAATGTATGTTCCTTTTTTGAAATATATTTGTGGCATCCTTTAGTGAGGCTCTGGCCTGAGGGAAACAATACCATGGCCCATAGATTAATAGGCCCTCACTTGGGGGAAACAATACCATGGCCCATTGGATTAATTGGAATACAGAGATCTCTGATGTAAGACCTTAATGGTCCACATTGAATTATGGATTATTGATTGACCCGTTGTGGTTCTATTAGATTGACCATAGTGGTCCTATTGGTTTCAGCATATTGTTATATTGTTACTCTATTGGATGTACCACGTATAAGCCTCAATGGGTTATTGTTATTGCAAATATTGAAATGATTGGATATATGAATTATTTTGGAAATTGAAAGATATGATTTATGAGATGATGGACCTTGTTATAGCAAATGTTTTGACATGAATGTGAAATATAATTTGTTTTGGAATTGTAAAACATGGTTTTATATTATGCTGGATTTCATTCATTAATGTCTTTATTTTGGTATTTGTAGCTCGACTTTCTTCGCGCCCTCTTTTGGAGAGCTCGAATTGGTCCTACAGCTTGGACTCCTGTCATGGTTCTGAATCTAATCTCACAAAGTGCAATGTGAAACTGATAAACACCAAAGAGTCCAATCCGACAAATCATTTTGAAAAATTGATTTTAGATCAAATAATGCCAAAACTGGACTGCTTTGCCAGATTACAGAGTCGCCACCTAAATATTTTGTTTTTGGGAAATTTAGGAAACCCTGACTCATGCCAGAGGCTACGTGTCCGTCATCACCAAAGTTGCCTCGGCTCGAGAACTTGGGTACGAAGGGGGAAGGTCATGAAATGAGCACCCCCACTCGCCCGATCAAAGATCAGCCTCTACTATCATGATATGTTGTTTTATAAACACACGGGTTCTTATTCCGATTATTAGGTAACTTTACTACGTGACGCACACAAGCAAGTATATACTAAAATCGCAAGAATTGGAATGAATTCAACTCATGCTTGGTTTCAAAAATGGTTTGAATTTGCTACCCTCAAATGGGCTAAAACGCGGATTTGCCATCAAACATGATGGGCTTGAAACATGATTTTACCACTTCACAAAGTGGGCTTAAAACTCACACTCATTGAATTGTTCCAATTCAAACAATCAAGCCTTCAATCATGGGCATTCATGCAGTTAATCATTTAAGCAAATAGCCATAGCCTCATGGCAAGCGTGCTATCATGGCAACACTCACACTCATGCAAGTATGCTAAAGCGTAAAAGCTTACCGAGTACTCCAAGCCAAAACCAAAGCTAGTTGAAAGAATGCATGATCCTAACTATATTAAGATGCCTAATGCAACACATGCAATAATGCAATTAATAGGCTCGGCTACTAATATGGCATATGTACAATTTGATAACATGCTTTGAAACACGTATTCAAATAAGTATTGAAATTCAATGTAGTTTGAATGATGCGCCGAGCCGCAGTGCATGCAAGACAAATGAATGATGCAAACATGCAAGCATAAGGTATGCTAATCAAAATGTGTCCCTAATCTAACCATCGAAAGCGATTAAATAAAAAGGAGAAAGACGTGGGGTTGGAAGACATGCATACACACACGCACACTTATTACAACATTGTGCCCTCGCGAAGGAGGGTTCTAATGAATAAGCTAAGCTACACTAAGCTAAGCTAATTACAAAACGAAACTAATTAACTATTCTAGTTAACTAATTATTACAGCACAATTGAATAACTAGCTATGCTAAGTTAATTAAAATATTACAAAACGAATTAGGCTAATTAATTACAACACATGTATGAAGGAATTAGCTAACTTATTCTAAGCTAGCAAAAGCAATTAAATAGCCTCGGGGGGAGAGATGCATGCATGCTCGGTTGCTCCATCCAAAAATGTCATTGCCTTGCCATCGAATGCCTCTGTTTGCACTCGTTTGATCACCAAAAATTGTACCAACTTCCAGATTGCCTCTGCTCCAACACAGGAACACATTTGTACAAAAATTGACTGGTGGCCGGTCGGCTACAAAAAGTGGCTGTCTGCCACCTTAACTGGCTGGTCGGCTACCTTAAGTGGCCGGTCGACCACTCCATTTTTTGGACTTATTCTTTTGCTGCAACAGAGAGCAAACAGAGGCAAAGCAAGGCATTTTCAAGAAATATATGTACTGCTACCCTCCTTATCATCTCTCAAGCTCAAAGGAGTGTAGCTCTTGGCTCTCTAGCCATCAACCAAGCATTTTCAATGCATGATGGCTAGAGAACCAAGCTTGTACAAGGTCAATGAATGCATACATGACCAAAACAACCACCACCCTATCATGCATGATCAAGGGTGATGGTGACTAAGAAAAGTGGCACGTTTCATCACTTTGAGTATGAAACGTCCCATTTCTCTCATGTTCGGATTAACGTCCAATCCAAACACATACAATGCAACACAAAGATGCTTTTCTTGCCTCTTTTACTTTGTTCATTTTGTTTACACATTTTGCATTACCAGTTAGTTCTTTAATCGATTAAGTCCAAGGTGATTGTCCTCTACTGGAAAGAGGGCTTGAACCATAAGTGCCTTGAGCATGAAAGAGGCCTCATGCTGTTGGTTAGTAGAAACCCTCAAGAGAGGATTAAAACCATTAGGCAAGAGAGTCTCAATTCCACACTCAAGCCAACAAGGGGTTCAAAGTCACTTTCAAAACAAACAAAAGAGTGAAGAATAGAAGGAGATTGCAGAGATTTCAGTGCTGAAATGGAGTGCAAAAAAATACACTAAAACATGCAAGCAACTCATGCAATACATGCTAAAAGGCTTAACTCACTAAGCTAATGAAAGAAGTTGCAATACAACCACACAATACAAGCCTCAAAGGGCCAAACCAACTCAAAACAAAGTTAAAACCAGTCAAAACAGTGACTAAAACATGCTGAGATTGGGGTTCAAAATGCTAGAAAAACATGCTCGTATGTTAGCTTGCAAACAAGACTCAAGACACAACTCTCGAAAGCAATGAAAGAGTGAAACAGATGAGCATGTGACAGAGCTATATACACTGAAATTACATGTTAAAAGACACTACAACATGCAATCATTCGAAGCAAAACATGTTTAGAGGTCTAAAATGCCAACCTATTTGCACTACAATTATGCAAAACAATGACCAAAGCAGCCCAAAATGGAGTTAAATCATGCCAAAATAGAGGCAAACACTTGCTGGAAATAAGCTAAGTTACGTCACAAAAACATGCTACCATGTGATGCTATCTAGACATGGAAGTGAGACACAAGGAGGGGAGGCAAACCCCTCCATTTTTGGACTTCAAAAATGCTTTTTACCACTGAAATAACTTTGAATTTTAGTGGTTTAAAGGCCCCAAAAGTTTGGCTTTAATATGCTAAAAGATGGTACAAAGGCTCACACAAATAAGCAACAAGAAGGGTAGACAACCCCTTAGCACAAAATGGCTTCAAACCAACATGTTAAGGCTAAAAAATTAGAGCTTTTTGTAGTTGAAAACTAGGCCCAAAATAGTATAAAAAGATGGCCAAGCAAGTGATTAAAATAAAGCTTATAAGTTAAGTAATATACCTCTTGAAGCACAGCACAAAACAGGCCCTCTTTAGGCTCAAACAACCTTTCAACAGCTCAAATTAGGCTCCAAGGAACCTCAGCTTGAAGGTGATCCAATTTGGTTAAGGGCTAGTGTTCAAAGGTGTAGAGAAACTTAACTATCAAGCACAAAACAAGAAGAGAGGGAGAGAATTGTAGAGAGAGAGAGAGAGAGAGAGAGAGAGAGAGAGAGAGAAAATTTTGCTCTAAATGGTCTAACCCCTTAAAATAGGGGAGAGACCCCCCCCCATATATAGAAAATCAAGCTAAAGGCTTGTATTCATCCCTCCATACACATGTATGGAGATGAGCTTTAATGAACAACAGCTCGCACAACTGGCAAATAAATATCTGAAAAAGGAGAAAAATGGCCGCCGGCCATCATCAGTGGCCGACCGGCCATCAATGTAGCTGACCGGCCATCAACATAGCCGACCGGCCACCACTGGTGGCCGACTGGCACAAGTCATGGCCGGCAGGATAGGGGGATGGCCGACAGGCCACCCTCTCCTCCAGAATTGAAGCAACAAGCTCTTGGTCCACAACCAAGCACAAAACAGACAAGATTAGAGGCTCCAAGGCAAGGCACTCGGCCTAGACCTTCAAAGACTCAAAACAAACACGAGCAAGAACAATCATCGGGTGTTCAAACGATGACGTCTAAGTCTTGAGGACGGTAAAAAATGGGGTGTCTACAGTTGCCCCTCTTTGACAGAACTCGGAAGTCATGAAATGACGGGAGTGAATGTCAAAGCCTAGAGACGACCCATTTTTGACAAGGCCGAAGACTTAGATAAACAACCAAACAAAACAAAGAACGGTTATGCCCACAGGCTACCTATGTATCCCTTTGCGAGGAATCAAGCCAGCGTAGTTTAGGGGCAAGATGCAAATGATATACACGATGCAAGAACATAATTTATGATCATGCAATCATCTTGTAATGAAGTATCTAAATGCAAATGTTATGCAAAGAAATGCTACAACAAACTCATACATAAACAAGTAAACCTGAACCAAACCACATTTCATGCAGAAAGGATGTAAGAAAATTATGCAGGCTTAACTATGCATCACGAAGGAATGACAAAGAACAACATAAACGTCAGGTGCACCCGAGGTACCAAACAAGATTCCAACGCATTGCACGCGAGAGAGAGAGAGAGAGAGAGAGAATAATGAGAACACTGGAGCACGCCTGTACGTCTCTAAACAAAGCATCCTAACGCTTTGCACATGAGAGGAGAAAGGGGTTCGAGAACACCAGGGCGCGCCTGTGTGTCTCTAAACAAAGCGTCCTAACACGTCGCACACGAGAGGAGAAGGGAGTGGTGTAAACACCGGAGCACGTCCCAATGTTTCTAACCAAAACAGGGCGGTATAAGCATCAGAACACGTTCTGAACACTTCTAACCGGGGGGGTATAAACATCGGAGCACGTCCCAGTGTTTCTAACCAAAATAAGGTGGTATAAGCATCGGAACACGTTCCAAATGCTTATAACCGAAGGGGTGGTATAAACATCAGAACACGTCCCAATGTTTCTAACCAAAACAAGGCGGTATAAGCATCGGAACACGTTCCAGACGCTTTTAACGGAGGGGGGGGTATAAATATCGGAGCATGTCCCAATGTTTCTAACTAAAGCAAGGTGGTATAAGCATCAGAACACGTTCTAAACGCTTCTAACCGAAGGGGTGGTATAAACATCGGAACACGTCCCAATGTTTCTAACCAAAATAGGGCGGTATAAGCATCGGAACACGTTCTAGACGCTTCTAACCAGAGGGGAGTATAAACGTCGGAGCACGTCCCAATGTTTCTAACCTAAGCAAGGTGGTATAAGCGTCGAAACATGTTCCCAATACTTCTAACCGAAGGGGTGGTATAAACATCAGAACACGTCCTAATGTTTCTAACAAAAACAGGGCGGTATAAGCATCGGAACACGTTCTAGACGCTTCTAACCGAGGGGGGTATAAACGTCAGAGCACGTCCCAATGTTTCTAACCAAAACAGGGCGGTATAAGCATCGGAACACGTTCCAGATGCTTCTAATAGGGAGGGGGGGTATAAACATCGGAGCACGTCCCAATGTTTCTAACCAAAGCAAGGTGGTATAAACACTGGGCGTACCCGAATGCTTTTAACCAAAAACAAGGAGTTCAAAGGGGTAGGAATGATCTTACCCGAAATCCCTCTGAATGAACCATACATACAATATCATCTAGTTACACCAGTTTTGAATGAACCGTACATACAATATCGTGCTTGCATAAGAAAGAGACTTAATAGATATAGCAAGATAAGAATGCTTGTTCTATGCAAGATTAACAACATGTTCTATGCTAAATACCAAATGTATGTCCTATGGGAATGTAAGAAGCACATTTTCTATGCAAGTGTGAGAAGTGCATATTCTATGCAAACATGGCAAATGCATGCTCCATGCAAGATTAACAAATGAATGTTCTATGCTAGTGAAAAGCGCATATTTTATGCCATACTAGCAAACTCATGCTCTATACAATAAACACAAACACTTTCATGCGAATGTGAGAGCATATACAATTTAATGCCATGAGAGCACTTTCCATGCGAGATGAAGAGCATATACAACGCGAAGCCATGCGAGCACTTTCCATGCGAGATGAAGAGCATATACAACACGATGCCATGCGAGCACTTTCCATGCGAGATAACGACAATACATATCTTATGCCAAGCATGTTACGCACTAAAGTTCAAAACGCGTGTTTAATGCCCAAGTAGAAGCACGCTCTATGCTAAAGTACAAGATGCATGCTCTATGCGAAAGTATAGGATGCATGCTCTATGCAAAAGTACAAGTACATGCTCTATGAGAACAAGAGACTATGCAAGACCTCATGTGAAAGGCATGTTCCATGTAATGACAAAGAGGTGCACGTTCTATGCAATGACAAAAGTGGTGCACAGTAAAAATGACTCGATCGCAACCCCCAACTTACCTCTCGGAGGAGTTGCAACAAGTTAAAAGGATACACCTCGCACGTGCCGAGTATCACACACTGAAAACACAGTTCGGAGCTTTTACAGAGGCCATTTGAGCTTAAAAGTGTACTTTCCTTGCACTTTCTTGAGGGATTAGGGCATAAAACACCAGAAAAACATCCAAGGAGAGCATTGGAGGCCTGTCAGCCACTCTGGGAAGCCATCGGCCATCCATCGGCCACAAATGGTGGCCGGTCGGCCACCGATGGCAGACTCGGGGCAAAATTGCCAATTCACCTCGGGTCTTTAAGTATAGGTTTCCAAACCCTTTGTCCACACTACCTCAAGCCCGAAAATCATTCTCCTCTTACTCTAGACCATTTCCCCCCTTAGATCCCAGCATCACGCGCTTTATCCAACACCTCGTAAAAATTTCCTTCGCTAAAACCTCATAGTTTACACCACTTCGAACTGATTAAAAGTTGCTTTCAGTGTTTCTTTCTTCATTTCCACCACTTGAGGTTTGTTTCCCTTGAGTTACCCTTGAGTTCGGTGCCCTTTTCCGAGCTTTGACCTTTTCTTCCATTTTTCCTCTCTTAGAGTTGACTTTTATTGATTTTTGGCATTCTCATCTTCTCTTGAGATGGCGGACGACATCCCACACGACGGAGCTTCTCTGGAGATGGGGGTGGATTCAGAGTTCGAGCCATTGTCGCTCAGTATTTGGCCTTTCGATCTGGTGACGTATCATCCCGAGATATACATGCTACCTCCCGATAGCATTCGTAAGTTCAAGGGGTTTCCACGAGGCGCACCCGAGGACCTCCTACTGCACGAGCCGAAGTCATATTTATCTCATGGCACCTCCGAGATATACACTTCTTCTTCATTTTCCGCAATGTACGTTGCATTTCTTGCATAGCTCACACTATCTTTCATCTGTTCATCCCAAATACATTTATGCATTGTGTTTCTTACACTGCCTTGCATCCGTTTGTTCCGAGAATACTCTTGCACTGTATTTCCTTACAATACTTTTTATCTACTTGTCCTGCTCGCAGGGGGATTCTCACGCCATTGGAGGATACAGGACCATCTCTGCGAGGGAGTGGTACATGGAACTTCCCGACGCAGTCCGTCACATCATTAACGAGGCCGGCTTCGGCGCATTTTTCATGGGGCTCTCACACCTCATAGCGAGCCAGCCTTTGCTAGGCGCTTTGGTAGAGAGGTGGTGGGATACCACCGATTCCTTTCACTTCTTTACTGCAGGGGAGACGACGATGACTCCCTTTGATTTCTCTATGCTCACCAGCATAGAGGTAGAGGGTCATCCGATTCCTTACGACACAGACATGGGCGAGTGGGAGGCCGCTCAGGTTTACTTGCTGGGGACTCGCCCACCCATCTCTCGATTAGGGATGGTCTGATATACATGGTTCGCTGATCACTTTAGAGGGACAACACCAGAGAGTCGAGAGGAGACCGAGCAGTACGCTTGAGGTTTCCTGATGTTCGTGTTTGGTACTACCTTGTTTGCCGACCGGGCGAACACTGTCGGGCTCTACCTCATGAGGGCCTTGGTGGACCTGACTCGTGTCCGATTCTACGACTGGGGCGGCGCAGGCTTGGCCACACTATATGGGTATATGAGCTCCACCTCCCGTTGGAGCAGGCATCTGATTGGAGGCTACTGGAGGGCCTGGGAGGTATGTCTTACCCTTCTATTTTTACATTTCCCGTTATACCTTCTGCTTCGCATTTTCTATACACTGCACACACCATACATTGCATTGCACACAATCTGCTTTCTACTTACATTATCGGCACACTACACACACTGTTTGCCTTCTGCATTGCATTCTCTGTACACTGTATACACAATCTACTTTCTACATCATCTGTATTCATCTGTGGTATACTGTAGACACCCCATTTTTGACCGTCCTCAAGACTTGGACGTCACCGCTTGAACACTCGGTGATCATCCATGTTTGTGTTCGTCTTGAGTTCCCGGAGGTCTCGATTGCGCGCCTTGCCTCAGGATCTCTCGACTCGACCGTGTTGTGTCCGATTTTGCACCAAACACTTGTGTTTTGCCTTGGAGGGGCAGGGAATGCCTTGTGAGGCACCCCCACACATCACCGTCCATGGCTTGAGGCCACCGGCCAGTGATTTTATGCCATCGGCAATGTATATTGCCGGTCGGCACTATTTGTTGCCGGTCGGCCATTTATTTTGCCAAAATGGCAATTTTGAATGGCCGATCACTGTTCATCTACTTTTAGTAGATATTTTGTGCCAGCTGTGATAGCTGGCACCCACTCTGCTCCCCTCCATACACGTGTATGGAAGGATTTCCCTCTTGGATAGCTTGTTTTGGAAGCCTCACAAGAGGGAATTGCCTATAAGAAGGGGGCTCCTCTCTTGGCATTAGGGTTACAAAAATTTCAGAGGGACCTCTGGATTAGGGTTAGGGTTGATACATATTTCCTATCTCTATATCTCCCTATTGTGTGTGTTTGTCCACACTATTGCACACAAACACATAGTGTTACACCTTCTCTTGGTTGTTGAAGGACCAGAGGGTTGTTCTTGGTGTTCTTGACTGGATTTGAGCTCAAGGAGGCAACAAGATCATCATTTGTGAAGGAGGACTTCAAGGGTAAGAAACTAGTCCCTTTTTACCCCATTTTTGCACACTACTTTTACCTATCTTGCAACTATTTTTTGTCTTTGCATATAATACATAACATTTCTGTTTTTAAGGCCTCTAAATAGTTTGTTGAGAGTGTTTTAAGCTTTGGGGTTGTTTGGCCCCTCTTAAGCCTTGTTTGGCCCTTGTTTTGTGCTATTTTGTGTGAGCTCCGGGACTTTGGTGTTTGGGCCTCCTCACCACTGAAATCTTGAGGGATTTCAGTGGTAAGGATGGTGCCTTGAGGTCCCAAGAAGGAGAGGGCCACCCCCTCTCCTTGTTGTCCTTGAAAAGGACCATTTTTGCCTCTTGAGGGAGCACCTAGCTTAGGCTCTTGTTGACCATGCCTTAGCTGTTATTTATGCTTATTTTGCCATGAAATAGCATTATTTTAAGTTGGTTTTGGTACACCATGCTTACTTAGCATACATGCCTTGTAATGCCATCTTGTTGCCTTAACATGCCTTAGGTTGTAAACCATTGTTCTAGCATGTTTTAGGCTTGGCTTTGTGAAGCTTTCATGTTTATTTTGCCATGATTAAGGTCTTTCCTTAGTTGTTTGGGTCGACTTTGGCATGCATTGTATAGCCCCTTTGCATTTTGGCTTGTTGGCCTTAAGGGTGTGAGTGTATGGAATGCATTACTTGCTTTGATTTAGTGGGTTGGGACCATTTTCCATGTCATTTTAGTCCACTTAGTATTCTTGTATGCTTGCATTTCATGGCCCCTTTGATGTGTCAAAGGCTTGTGTTGCATGCTCCATGTTTTGGTCATTGTGCATACTTTTGAACTCAAGTCATTTAGATGCCATCTAGGTAATCTTTTGGGCTTTGTTTTAGGTACTAAAATTATGTTTTGGGTCATTGGATTCATGCCATGTTTGGTCTTGTTAAGTGTGGTTCAATACCCCTTTAGCTTCCTTTGAATCTTGGACTTTGCTTGCATACCTTAATTGCATTGTTTGGGTTGGTTTGGCACCATGTTCTTGCATGATTTTCAAGGCTCAATTTGCATGCTATATGTCTATGTTTGCATCCTCTTGGGTGTGCTTGAGAATTGCTCTTTAATGCTTGAAGTGTTGGAGATCATTTGCATGCATGTTTGTGTGCCTATTAGTCCTTCATTTTTGAGCACCTTGGCCACTGTTTTAGGTTAGTTTGAGGGCTACCTAAATTAGTCTAAGTCCATTCTTGCATGTTGTGACATGCTTACCTTGTGTGTTGATTGCATGCTTGGCCTATCACGTGTTGTGGCATGTTTAAGTGACTTTGCATTTGGCATGCATTTCTCTTAGTTGGAATTGCCTAACATGTTGCATGCTTTGCATACTTGCATGCTTGAGTAACTAGCATAGTTGTCACATGCCTTGTATGCTTGTTTGCATTACCATGTTGCATGCCTAGTTAACATGCTTAGGTTGCATTGCATGCATGCTTTGCCTCTTGATTATCCATGATTGAGGTTGAGCTCCTCACTTGTTTGTTGGTTTGCATTGCATTTGAAATCAACATGCATAAATTGGTCTCTTGGGCCATCACGCATTGAAATGCGCGATTGATGGTCCGAGAACCAAGGACCATGTCCCTTTGAGTCATAAACATGATAAGGGATATGGTCGGTGCATACATTGCTGAATTGCATTGCCATGTAAAGCTCTGTCTTCTGCTGCTGTCAAACAGATTCTGCAGGAACTTTTTACCGATCGACTGCACATAGTGCCGACCGGCAATCCATCCGTGGCCGATAGCTTCATCTTTAGCCGATGACCACCAAATCCCAGCCAGTGATGATTCCCTCTAGCCGGTGGCATTTCCCAACATCCAGTGAGCACATCCTGAGACTTTGACAATCTTCAGAGGGGCGGAGCAGGGAAAACAGAGGAGCCTACGCATGGCAGTGGACTTCCGAGCAAGACCCGAGCACGCGTGCATTGAGCCCTCTTCCCGAGGCCCTTTTTCTTGCTTTCTTAAGTTGATTAATTTGTTTAATTAATTTAGTTGGTCTGTAATAATTAATTAGCTAGGATAGTTAGTTCATTATTCGAATTGTATTATTCTTTTGGTCCCTCCGAGCGAGGGCGAATTTGTAATAAGTGTGGGTGAGTGTGCGCATGTCTTCCAACCCCCACTTCTTTCTCCCTTTTACTTACCTGCTTTGATGGTTAGTAATAGGTCATGTTTAATTTAGCATACCTTATGCTATGCATGCGTGCATCATTCATCAGTCTTGCATGCACCGGGCTCGGCGCATCATGCTAACTGCATTAGTATTTCAAATCTAACTTGAATACATGCTACTTGTGCATTTTCACATGTCATTCATAGACTAGCCGAGCTAGAGGTACGCCTATTTTTCAACCTTTGCCCCAGAGCTAGAGGTGGAGATGCCTCCCATAGTACCATACTCGCATCGATTCGACAGTCGGTGCCAGCGGAGGCCCCGGGAGTCCTTCTTATTTTTCCATCGATTCTTCGATACCTTGGTCGCAGTAGAGGTAACTCAAACCTTACAGTTATTTCAGCTCTACTTCATATTGCATAGATAATGGCAACTAACAATCTGTATATTCACTATTTCTAGATCACCTGGCAGCCTTGGGCGGTGATGCCTGACGGGGTTAGAGATCAGTTTGCCGGCATTCGGGAGGCTTCCTGATTTCGACTTCTTCTTGAGGGCCCGGTTTGTCGGGCATGGTTCTTGGGTGAGCGGTTCTTACGCTAGACCGCCGGCCTACTCGAGCCGGTAGTTCCCATATCGCCTCCGACGTATATTAGAGCCACTGAGAGATATACTTTCCAGGAGATGATTGATTTTACGAGAGGCTGGAGTGCTGACTTCTTCAGAGTCGAGGGTGATTACATTGCCTTTATCCAGACATACCTCATGCTGCCTCTAACCGGCGCTCGTGGAGGTGAGAGAGCTAGAGCTCCAGCTGTAGGAGGGAGAGCCGGAGGGTCCAGGATGACCAGGGCCCATGACAAGAGAGGTTCTCAAACGAGGCAGAGGGCGAGATGGCCAGAGATGGCTATTACATTGACTTGCTGGCAACCCACAGGGGAGGCTTACCAGATTCCCATTGAGCCTGCACCAGCTGGTCACGAGCTTGTCGGAGTTCGAGGCCCAACCCCGGTATGTACCATACTTTACATTTTGCACATTTAATTCATTTCAGTTATGCTTTATAGACCACTAATCATCTTAACACATTTATAAGCATCCATAGAGTACACCGGGCAGGCTCTCGAGCTAGTGGCTTCTCTGATGGGGATGGTGCAGACGAGCATGAACCTGCTAAGCATCTACGGCATTCCAGTAAGTTTCTTCAGCTTACATTTCATGCCATCAAACCTTCTGCTGACACATTAGCATTTTAACTGCAATTTGCTCCATACTGTACTAATACGATACACTGCATTGATTCACTGCATGCTGCATTCCATCTTTGCATCTGATATATATCGTAATTAATGTTTTCGAAAAATTGTTCTTTTCAGATCCCAGCCACACCAAGCGCTCAAGCAGGAGTTACAGCAGGACCATCAGTGCCTTCTCCGGCAGCAGGGAGAGAGAGGCGAGGGGCTCTGGCGCACAACTGAGGCAGAGCTAGACGTACTCGTGACGAGAGCGGCCCATCAGAGCCTGTCCCAGATGATGATGAAACAGATGAGGACGAGGAGCTGGTGAGTCCCCAGTCAGATTCATCTGAGGGTGGAGACGACAGCACCGGCTCGGGTTCTAAAGGCGGTGGCGATGCTGAGAAGGGCTTCAAGGAGGAGAGTGGAGACAGCTCTGGTTCAGGCTTCGGCTCAGATTCGGGCAGTGGTGCCGATGGCGATAGCTCTGAGTCCATGCCCAGGAAGAGGATGAAGGGGGCCTCTCGATCCTGAGGTGGATGCACTGATGTTTTGCTTAGTCTTTTCAGCCCTTTTTCTTTTAGCTAGTAGTGTTAGCACATTGTACATCTTAGACAATTTTATTTTCTTAAAAACTTGCACTCTTTGTGAAAAGAAACCATGATTGGAATGAAAAATTAGCTTTTTGATAAAACGTGTTGCATTTTATATTCTGAGCATCGCATTGCACCATTTTACACAAAAATGAGATTTGATGGAAATTGGATGTTGTACATTGTATTAGCAATTTCTCAATCAGGTAGTGAACCAACCAACACATAATAAACAGAGTAAAACAACTCAGTGAACAACTAATGCAACAACTCAATAAGTAAAACAACAACTCGATAAGCAAATCAATAACTCGATAAGCAAATCAAGAACTCGATAAGAAAAACAACAACTCAATAAGCAAATCAACAACGCGATAAGCAAAACAACAACTCGATAAGCAACTTGACAAAATTCTTAAAGAGAGACGGAAAAATGCACCAAGAGCAGAACAAGACACAGGTTCTTAGCACTTTCAACACATGGATGGACCAGAGGGAAAAATAGAAGGCCATCAGCCATAAACAGATGCTGCCAGCCACCAAAAACGGTTGCCGGCCACCAAAAATGGCTATTAATAGTAGCCGGTCGGCTACAAAAGGTGGTCGGTTGGCCACCAACACTGGCCAGTCGATCACTAGTACAGGGAACCTTCAGATTGCTGCCACCTGTCTTCCACTCAACACCTTATCTTCTACAAAAGTTGGGACTTCGTAGTTTCTTCATTCCAGCTCTGTTTTTGCCACAAATGGAGCCATTCTTCAACGAAAAACTCTGAAATTGGATTGCAACTCTGGATGGCTCGAAAAAAGGGAATTTTTGGGGTTTCGGGATAAATACACTATTCCCGTTAAGTCGTACACCGTTGTGTTTTTCATTTCTTCATGTCGCGGCTAGATGTTGGAACCCATGTCGCGGCTTGATAAGCAAATCAACAACTCGATAAGAAAAACAACAACTCAATAAGCAAATCAACAACGTGATAAGCAAAACAACAACTCGATAAGCAACTTGACAAAATTCTTAAAGAGAGACGGAAAAATGCACCAAGAGCAGAACAAGACACAGGTTCTTAGCACTTTCAACACATGGATGGACCAGAGGGAAAAATAGAAGGCCATCATCCATAAACAGATGCTGCCGGCCACCAAAAATGGCTATTAGTAATAGTCGGTCGGCTACAAAAGGTGGTCGGTTGGCCACTAACACTAGCCGGTCGATCACTAGTACAGGGAACCTCCAGATTGCTGCCACCTGTCTTCCACTCAGCACCTTATCTTCTACAAAAGTTGGGACTTCGTAGTTTCTTCATTCCAGCTCTGTTTTTGCCACAAATGGAGCCATTCTTCAACGAAAAAGTCTGAAATTGGATTGCAACTCTGGATGGCTCGAAAAAAGGGAATTTTGGGGGGTTTTGGGATAAATACACTATTCCCGTTAAGTCGTACCCCGTTGTGTTTTTCATTTCTTCATGTCGCGGCTAGATGTTGGAACCCATGTTACACATGTTTTCAGCTTCGGGGGACAAGAGATACACCAAGGATCCTCTAGAGTGAAATTTCCCTAAAGTTTCCTAGAGTGCTATATTGTGTGGTTGAGATTTATTGGCAAGTCACATCAGAAAAATTGATGTGACTTGCCAGTAAATCTCAACCATACACTGTAGCACTTTAGGAAACTTTAGGAAAAAATTACTCTAGAGGATCCTTACTCCAAGAGATATGCCCTACAATCGAAGAATTCCAAGTTCTGATGGAATTGCAGTGTCTAGGCTTTAGGAAGAATGTGTGGGCTCATTTTACACAATGCCCGATCTTTGGTTCGCAATGGAGAGTTGGATATTCCCAACCTTATTCACCGATTTTGTGATGCCGGCAATCTCGGCGATCGTCTCTGGCAGAGTTTTCAGTAGCATGCTCTCTGTTTGTGCATGTGGGCTCATTTTCTACTTGCCCCTGGCTCCGGAAGGTCTAGCGTTTGCTTGATTGAAGTAGCCCAAGGCTTGAAAGAGGGCAAAAGCTGCATTGGCTTGACATTAGTCGAGACTTTGATGGGCTTGGATGCTTTCCATCGTCGGGAGACAACCAAGTTCGCAGGAAGTCCGCTACTCTTACAGGTAATGTTTCCCACCCTATCTCACATGTGTTTCTTACATCACTCGGCACTCAGGCTCTGTTTTTCTCTCAAAACCCTTTCTCACTTTTTCTCTCCACATACACCTCTTTATTCTTTAATCTCTCTTATTTTTCATCTCTTCCTAGATATGGCTCATGGACAGGTTGAAAGTAGTGGACTCTTGCCCTCCATATTTAGCGCGCAGCTATTTCTTTCGCCAACGACTAGTTGATTTCCCGAACGAGGGATGGTGGTGCCTCTGGATGTGCAACAGATCTGCTGTTGACATTGCTTGGCATTGCCCTTGGCTTGATTTGCCTAAGATGAGCTACAGCATGGCCCAGCAACTCGGAATTTAGTTGATTGGCTTGACACACTGTGTCTTCTATTTTCCATTCTGGTTCAAGTGTCAGTTCGGACAGGACCAGACTTGTCCAGAAGAGGGAGTAGAGTACTCTGCTTCATTTCTCATCCGAGGTTCACAGCTAGCTCGATATCCCACTACATGGAGGACAAGAGAACTTCTGGCTCCCGCTCCCAATTTCAGTTGCGTCCTTTCTAGCGAATGCATAGCTCGGCTTGAAGATGAGGCGCAAACTGGGCCTACTTTAGCATTTGAAGCTTCTACAAGCTCTGGGAGGGGGCGCAGGAGCACCTGACTTATCGATGCCCCAAGTTTATTGTTTTGCTCTGTATTTTCAAGTTTTCCTTTTGAATGTAATAAAAAATAACTTTGATTTGTATCAAGAGGTAGAGAACTCTGTATTGAAATCAATGAAATTGAAGTTGTGGGTACTGAAAATTTTCCTTTTGGTAAAAAAATGGTCTAAGTTGTAAAAAGATTAATTTGAATAAAATCAACTTTTATTAAAACTTTTCAAAACCATTTTCGATAAGGATCACAACTAGATATGCCCGGAATCTATCCTTGAAATGTACAACCCCGAATCCAATAACTGGAAAGTTGCTCCTTGTCTGAATAGCACTGCACTATAACCAGCTCTCATAGTGAAGATCACAACTGAACTCTTGGATACAGAAAAGACAAAGATGACCAAACAATCTTATGAACACAGTTGATTTGGAAGTGTTTATGGCTGGACTTCAGAATGAAGTTGCCTACGCATCCCGAAGATAGGAATCAAGCCTTACGTAGTTCAGTTCAGGTTCACTCGGGTATTAACACTCTCCTTTTGTGCTCTAACTTTTGCAAAGGCCGCCCTTTCTGGGTTTTCAACCTTGCGAGCTTAGTTTTTCTTTTTCAAATTTTTTTGCTCTAACTTTTTGCCTAGGTCGCCTTTTTGGGTTTTCGGCCTAGCGAGCCACTCAAGGATAGTATTTCTTTAACTTATCTATGTTGATTAGTTGGGAGAATTCGAGGCCATCTAAGTCCATAAGAATGACAGCTCTACCTGACCAAATAGATTTGATGATGTAAGGACCAGTCCAATTAGGTCTGAACTTGCCTATAGGTCCATGGATGGGAGCTCGGTTGTCTTTGAGAATCAAATCCCCTTCTTTCAGATTCCTGGACTTAACTTTCTTGTTGAAAGCCCTGGAAATTCTTCGTTGATAACCTTGGACATAGTACAATGCTTTCAGCCTCCTCTCGTCGAACAACATTAGTTCCTAAAACCTGCTCTGCTTCCAATCCGCTTCTACTATCTGGCACTCAGCCATAACTTGCAGCGACGAAACCTTAACTTCAATCGACAGAACAGCTTCCATCCCATAAACCAAGGAATACAGAGTTGCCCTAGTAGATGCTCGAATTGATGTCCTATAGCCCCAGAGAGCAAATGGAAACTTGTTTGGCCAGTCCTTGCAAGTTTCCACCAGCTTCTGTAGAATGTGTTTGATGTTCTTGTTGTCGGCCACTCCCTTTTCTGGACTTCTTCTTTTGCTGCAACAGAGAGCAAACAGAGGCAAAACAAGGCATTTTCAAGAAATATATGTACTGTTATCCTCCTTATCATCTCTCAAGCTCAAAGGAGTGTAGCTCTTGGATCAATCAAGCATTTTCAATACATGATGGCTAGAGAACTAAGCTTGTACAAGGTCAATGAATGCACAAACAAGACCAAAACCACCACCACCCTATCATGCATGATCAAGGGTGATGGTGACTAAGAAAAGTGGCACGTTTCATCACTTTGAGTATGAAACGTCCCATTTCTCTCGTGTTCGGATTAACGTCTAATCCAAACACATGCAATGAAACACAAAGATGCTTATCTTGCCTCTTTTACTTTGTTCATTTTGTTTACACATTTTACATTACCGATTAGTTCTTTAATCGATTAAGTCCAAGGTGATTGTCCTCTACTGGAAAGAGGGCTTGAACCACAAGTGCCTTGAGCATGAAAGAGGCCTCATTCTATTGGTTAGTAGAAACCCTCAAGAGAGGATTAAAACCATTAGGCATGAGAGTCTCAATTCCATACTCAAGCCAACAAGGGGTTCGAAGTCACTTTCAAAACAAATAAAAGAGTGAAGAATAGAAGGAGATTGCAGAGATTTCAGTGTTGAAATGTAGTGCAAAAAAATACACTAAAACATGCAAGAAACTCATGCAATACATGATAAAAGGCCTAACTCACTAAGCTAGTGAAAGAAGTTGCACTACAACCACATAATACAAGCCTCAAAGGGCCAAACCAACTCAAAACGGAGTTAAAACCAGTCAAAACAGTGACTAAAACATGCTGAGATTGAGGTCCAAAATGCTAGAAAAACATGCTCGCATGTTAGCTTGCAAATAAGGCTCAAGACACAACTCTCAAAAGTAATGAAAGAGTGAAACAAATGAGCATGTGACAAAGCTATATACACTGAAATTACATGTTAAAAGACACTACAACATGCAATCATTCCAAGAAAAACACGTTTAGAGGCCTAAAATGCCAAGCTAATGAAGCCATTTGCACTACAACTATGCAAAACAAGGCTCACATGAACAAAGCAGCCCAAAACAGAGTTAAATCATGCCACAACAGAGGCAAACACATGCTGAAAATAAGCTAAGTTAAGCCACAAAAACATGCTACCATGTGATGCTAACTAGGCATGAAAGTGAGACATAAGGAGGGGAGGCTAACCCCTTCATTTTTGGACTTCAAAACATGCTTTTTTTCCACTGAAATAACTCTGAATTTCAGTGGTTTAAAGGCCCAAAAAGTTTGACTTTAATATGCTAAAAGATAGTACACAGGCTCGCACAAATAAGCAACAAGAAGGATAGACAACCCCTTAGCACAAAATGGCTTCAAACCAACATGTTAAGGCTAAAAAGTTAGAGCTTTTTGTAGTTGAAAACTAGGCCCAAAATAGTATAAAAAGATGGCCAAGCAAGTGATTAAAATAAAGCCTACAAGTTAAGTAATATACCTCTTGAAGCACAGCACAAAACAGGCCCTCTTTAGGCTCAAACAACCTTTTAACAGCTAAAATTAGGCTCCAAGGTGGTCCAATTTGGTTAAGGGCTAGTGTGCAAAGGTGTAGAGAAACTCAACTATCAAGCACAAAGTAAGAAGTGAGAGAGAGAATTCTAGAGAGAGTGAAAATTTTACTCTAAATTGTTTAACCTCTTAAAATGGGAGAGAGACCCCCCCCCCATATATAGAAAATCAAGCTAAAGGCTTGTATTCATCCCTCCATACACGTGTATGGAGATGAGCTTCAGTGAACAATAGTTGGCACAGCTGACAAATAAATATCTGAAAAAGGAGAAAAATGGCCGCCGGCCATCAATATAGCCGACCGACCATCAACGTAGCTGACCGGCCACCACTGGTGGCCGACAGGCACAAGTCATGGCCGACAGGCTAGGGGGATGGCCGATATGCCACCCTCTCCTCCAGAATTGAAGCAACAAGCCCTTGGTCCACAATTAAGCACAAAACAAACAAGATTAGAGGCTCCAAGGCAAGGTGCTCGGTAGAGACCTTCAGGGACTCAAAATGAACACGAGCAAGCACAATCATCGGGTGTTCAAATGATGACGTCCAAGTCTTGAGGACGGTCAAAAATGGGGTGTCTACAATATTACTGAGTGGGCTTTAACTCACCCATCTCCTTTATATATATGTAGGTGAACAACTGGAAGATGGGTATTATAGTTTGCCTCGGAGTCTGCCTCTTTGTCAAGCCACCCAAACAGTGCCTCCGTGTTGAGGCTTTTTAGTTTTATTTTGTCAAAGCATGAGTTTTATGTATATATATGTATGAGATGTATAAGATATGTCTTGTGTATGTGAAGGCGTATTATAAATGTTTTAATTGTTTTAGTCTATCTTGTACACACAACTCAATGGACACTTTACTTCTATTTTAATTCCACTTCAGGCCCCGATATCATTTAAATATTTTGAATTTTGTGTTTGAGACAGTAGGTAATCTATGATTATTGGCTGATTATTGCCTAAACCTCTAGGGCGGATTGGGCTTGTGACCACTACTAACCATAAAACATAAATTTTATAACTTAATAATTGAATTGTTGCTATCAAAGTGACGTAATATAATTTAATTTAATTTAATAATTGATCTAGAAAAAATCATGATACAATAAGGTCATTGAAATAAATGGTTGTGTGAAAATCTGGGTTCTCACAGGTAGAGTGGAAGCTTATGGACTGCGTGGGATCATCCTCTGGATTTACAAGTGATTCAACAATGTAAGAGATTTATTGCTTTAATGTTGTGTTTGGCTGGGGATTTGGGAAGGGATTTGGAAAGGGAAAAGGAAAAGGTGTGTGAAACTAGGTGAAATGTAGGTATATTTTATTCACATTTCACCTAACTTTTTCCTTTCTCTTTCCAAATCCCTCCTCAAATCCCCCAACCAAACATAGCATAAAGGTTAAGGAGGAAGGGACTGAGGATGGGTTGCTAGTTTTGTTTTATGGGCACCCGTAAGTTGCAATGAGGAAGAAAACGTGGGATCGTGTTTTAGATGTTGTACAAATGATTGGGTTACCTTTTGTTTTACTGGGGGATTTTAATCAAGTTTTGCATCCGTATGAATGGCAGAGTAAAGCCACGTCCATAATTCAAGTTGTTCAATGGCTACTTGATTTCGTAGAACGGAATGGCATGGTTGATATATCCCATTCTGGGGTGAGATTGGCATGGTTAATATACCCCATTATGAGGTGAGATTCACTTGGTCGAATAACCAAGTTGGTGTAAATGTGTCATATGAGCGCTTGGATCGGGCCATGAACTTAGTTTATTGGTTAGACAGATTTCGGTGAGCTTGGCTTCTTTCACTTCCCTTACAAAGGTCTAATCATGGCCTTATTGTCCTAGGTACATCTCTTAGAGATCTGAAGAATTGGAGAGGGCCACGGTGTGAAGCTTTTTGGTTGATGGTTATTGCCACTAAAAAGATTGTTAAGAAGTTTGGGCAAGTTCCAGTTATGTGCTCACAAGCATATCGATTGTTGCAGCATCAAAAAATGTCTACGTAATTGGAATAATTTGTCAAGTCGCAGTTTCGCTAAAAAAATTGAGGAAATTTGCACCTACTATGGGAAATACAAGGTGTCCATGATGTAATGTCCAAATATGTCAAGAACCAAAGCTTGAGGCAAGAATTGGATGGGTTGTTGGAAAAACAGGAGCTGTATTGGGCACAGAGGGCTAAACAATGGTGGACGCAGTTAAGGGATAGAAATACAACATATTTTCGTATGATTATGCCCTTAGGTCTTATGAGAAAAGAATACTTTTTCTGCTGAAGAAGGATGGCTCAAGCATATTAACACAATCAGAAATTCAGCAAGCTTTTTGTGAATAATTTCATAGAGCTTTTTCAATGTTTTGAGTCAAGTACTTCGGCTGACATTTCATATCCTTCTAATTTTCAATGCCTAAATATGATTAATTGTCATTTAACCACTGAGCAAAAAAATTTGTTGGATGCCCCTTTTGAGGAAATAGAGATTAAAGATGCCATTTTTTCGATGGGTGGGTTGAAGGCTCCTGGGCTTGATGGTATGATTGCTTCTTTTTACCAAAAACATTGGGGGGTAGTGGGTAGTTCGGTATGTGAGGTGGTATTGTAATTTTTGAATTCGAGGTTCATGCTCAAGGAATTAAACCAAACTTTTTTGGTCCTTACACCTAAAAAAAATTCCCGCAATTTGTTAACAATTACCAACCTATTAGTTCATGTAATGTCAGGTATAAGATCATTGCGAAGGTGTTAGCCAATAGGATTCGAAAGGTTCTCCATTCCTTGACAACCCTAGCTCATAATGCTTTTGTCCCTGGATTATTGATTGTAGATAATGTTCTTATTGCTCATGACTTTTTAGAATTTATCGGTAAAAGAAAACAGGGAAGCAGGGATTTTTTGCGCTAAAATTCGACATGAATAAGGCCTATGACAGAGTGAATTGGGAATTTTTATTTGAAGTTTTGGAGGTTATGGGCTTTAGTCACAAGTGGCTTCAGTTAGTCTCTCAATGTATATCAACAGTTTTGTTTTCACTGTTGATTAATTTCCATAAAACGGAATGGTTTCAACCTAAATATGTATTGCGACGAGGTGATCCTTTATCACCGTACTTATTCTTTTTTGTCATCCAAGCTCTCTCGTCCGGGTTTAAGGGTATGGCTTCTCATAGGATTTGTTGAGGTATTTCTATCAGTCATCAGGGCCCACAAATTTCTTATTTACTCTTTGCTGATGATTGTTTGATTTTTCTCCCTTTCATTATGGAGGAGGTGTGGTGTTTGAAATGGTTCTTAGAAGCTTTTTGCCATCAATCGAGGCTAAGGATTGATTTCCATAAGTTGGAGCTATTTGTTAGCCGTAATCTAAATCACAGTCATCTGGAGTTTTTAAGGGATTGTCTTGAAATTAGAGAAGTGGCCAAGCAAGGGATTTATTTAGGGGCTTTGCTTGATTTTACTAAGAAAAATGGGGAAGTGTTTAGTTTTTTTCTTCATAAATTTAAGTCCAAACTCCAAGGGTGGAAAAGGGGTTTACTGTCCTTTGTAGGTAGATGTGTGTTGGCTAAACACTCTTTTACCCATTCCACTATATTTACTTTCGGTTCTTAAAGCTCCAAATTATTTTATCAAACTTTGGAGTGTCATTAATCGCTTTGTCTAGAAAGAGAGCGTTGTGGACTATTTTGGAAATCTTGGTCTAGTCTTTGTTTACCAAAAGGCGAGGGTGGTTTGGGTTTTTGATACCTTGGTAAATTAAATCAAGCACTGCTTGCTAAATTAGCCTAGAGGCTAGTTTCTGAACCTACCTCAATTCTGAGTAGAGTCTTGTTGGCAAAGCACTACAAAAAATTTTGTTTTTTGCGACGGCAAAACGCCGTTGCAAATACCCGAAACGCCGTCGCTAAAGGTTTTTGCGACGGTAAAATGGTTTTTTGCGACGGCAAGTGGGTGTCGCAACAAAGGGGGTTGCAAAAGGGCTTTAGCGACGGTAAGTGCCGTTGCCATTGTTTTTGCGACGGGAAATTTTTTTTTTTTGCGACGGCAAATTTCTATCGCCAATAATCGACGAAAATCTGGGTTTTTTTGCGACGGTACAGTATTGCCGTCGCTAAAAGATGTTTCTGCGACGGCTAAAATCCCGTCGCTAAAAGTGTTCTCGAAAATGACTATTTCCGTCGGCAAACCTAGCCGTCGCTAAAGCCCTAATTTTCAATTTAATTCCGACCTTTTGCGACAATATTGGTGCTGTCGCAAAAAGCTTGCTAGCATTTTCTTTTTGCGACGGGATGCTCTGCCGTCTCAAAAAAAAAATTAAAAAAAAAACCCTGCATTTTATTTATTAAAAATATAAAAATAACCTGTATTAATTGAAAAATAACTAAAAAAAAATCCAAAAATTACATAATAATATAAATACATACATACACAAAAGTTGGCACATGATGAACATTCATAATGTTGTTCCATTCATAACAATACATAAATAAAAATTCATAACAATAAAAATTATGCCACTACATAATGTCGCATAATACATACATAATGCTGTTTACAAATTTAAATAACATAAATCAAAATCAAAACCAAAAGTTTTCGTCTTGATTCTTTTGTGGGTTACAAAAATAAAAGTTGGTCATAATCTTTACACGTCCGCATTCCACAAAAAGCAAACTGCTACTCAGGAAATATCTGAAAAAAAAAATAAAAATAATTAATAACAATATAATGGTGTTAACATTTAAATTACAGAAAAATATAAAAAAATTAAATACTATATAATTACAAAGATAGTTAAGTAAATAATTTTGACTAGACCGAAATCCGACTGTAACTCCCAAACTGGGAACCCGATTCGAGCCCCGTTTTCTCCCACAAGTCTATCGTGCCTAGGCGGTCGTGTGTGCCAAGTTTCATGCTAAACCGATGCCGTTTGGTGATTTTGGGGCATTAACACCTCGAATTCAAGTTTTTTAAGGAACTAGTTTGTCTAAAGTGAAATCCAGCTCTAACTCCCAAACCGGGAACTCGATTAGAGCCCCGTCTTCTCCCACAAGTCTTTCGTGCCTAGGCGGTCATGTGTGCCCAAGTTTCGTGCTAAACTGACGCCGTTTGATGATTTTGGGGTGTTAACACCTCGAATTCAAGTTTCTTAAGGAACTAGTTTGCCTAAAGTGAAATCTGGCGCTAACTACCAAACCGGGAACCCGATTGGAGCCCTGTCTTATCCCATAAGTCTCTCGTGCCTAGGCGGTCGTGTGTGCCAAGTTTTGTGCTAAACCGACGTCGTTTGATGATTTTGGGGCGTTAACACCTTGAATTCAAGTTTCTTAAGGAACTAGTTTGCCTAAACTGAAATCTGGCGCTAACTCCCAAACCGGGAACCAGATTGGAGCCCCGTCTTCTCCCACAAGTCTCTCGTGCCTAGGCGGTCGTGTGTGCCAAGTTTCATGCTAAATCGACGCCGTTTGATGATTTTGGGGCGTTAACACCTCGAATTCAAGTTTCTTAAGGAACTAGTTTGCCTAAAGTGAAATCCGGCTCTAACTCCCAAACCGGGAACTCGATTCGAGCCCCATCTTCTCCCACAGGTCTCTCGTGCCTAGGTGGTTGTGTGTGCCAAGTTTCGTGCTAAACTGACGCCGTTTGATGATTTTGGGGCGTTAACACCTCGAATTCAAGTTTCTTAAGGAACTAGTTTGCCTAAAGTGAAATCCGGCTCTAACTCCCAAACCGGGAACCCGATTCGAGCCTCGTCTTCTCCCACAAGTCTCTCGTGCCTAGGCGGTCGTGTGTGCCAAGTTTCGTGCTAAACCGATGTCGTTTGATGATTTTGGGCCGTTAACACCTCGAATTCAAGTTTCTTAAGGAACTAGTTTGCCTAAAGTGAAATCCGGTGCTAACTCTCAAACCGGGAACTCGATTGGAGCCCCGTCTTCTCCCATAAGTCTCTCGTGCCTAGGCGGTCGTGTGTGCCAAGTTTCGTGCTAAACCGACACCGTTTGATGATTTTGGGGCATTAACACCTCAAATTCAAGTTTCTTAAGGAACTAGTTTGCCTAAAGTGAAATCCGGCTCTAACTCCTAAACCGGGAAACCCGATTGGAGCCCCGTCTTCTCCCACAAGTCTCTTGTGCCTAGGCGGTCGTGTGTGCCAAGTTTCGTGCTAAACCGACACCGTTTGATGATTTTGGGGCCTTAACACCTTGAATTTAAGTTTCTTAAGGAACTAGTTTGCCTAAAGTGAAATCCGACTCTAACTCCCAAACCGGGAACCCGATTGGAGCATCGTCTTCTTCCACAAGTCTCTCGTGCCTAGGCGGTCGTGTGTGCCAAGTTTTGTGCTAAACCGACGCCGTTTTGTGATTTTGGGGCATTAACACCTTGAATTCAAGTTTTTTAAGGAACTAGTTTGCCTAAAGTGAAATCCGGTGCTAACTCCCAAACTGGGAACCCGATTGGAGCCCCGTCTTCTCCCACAAGTCTCTCGTGCCTAGGCGGTCATGTGTGCCAAGTTTCGTGCTAAATCAACGCCGTTTGGTGATTTTGGGGCATTAACACCTCGAATTCAAGTGTCTTAAGGAACTAGTTTACCTAAAGTGAAATCCAGCTCTAACTCCCAAACCGGGAACCCGATTCGAGGTCCGTCTTTTCCACAAGTCTCTCGTGCCTAGTCGGTCATGTGTGCCAAGTTTCGTGCTAAATCCGGCTCTAACTCCCAATCTGGGAACCCGATTTGAGTCCCGTCTTTTCCCACAAGTCTCATAACTTACAATGTAAAGAATGCAAAGATACATTTTATCTTAGAATGCAAGGATACATTTTATACCTGATCTTCTGGTGGTGGTGTATATGGATTCTCGTCTTCTACAGATTCCCTAAATACTCGGTGGCCACTCGATGCATCTGGAACCTATGATAGTCAATGCATAATGTGTTAATCATATTCGAATTTTATACATGATCTTGTGTGAAAATTGAACTATCAAACAATTTAATTTATATCGAACCTGTCTGTTGGGATCCACACTCGCCTGCTGTGACACAAAGGCCATCATTTCAGCTCTTATCTGCTGTAAATTTGTAGAGTACTCTGCTCGCAGCTCCTCCATCAACTCATCCCTTAGCTCTGCACGAACCTGCTGCGTGATCTGATCAATAGTCGATGGCAGGGGTGTTGACTGTGATGGCCCAGCACGATCTTTATACATCGCTCTCCGAGGCATAATTCTCCCGTATGTGCGACAATATCCATGTCCGTCATAACCTATCAACTCATGGAAAATGGCATTCCTAGCCTCCAAAGTCCGACCATCCTCAGGTAGCATAGAGAGTTGACGATTAAACTCATCCTGTATTGAATAAGAAATACAAGTATATGCCAAATTAAGATGGCTGACACACAAAAAATAAACTTTAAATACAATCAAAGGTGTTTGGAAACTACCAAGGTCTGCTCTACGTGTCATAAGCCAAACATTCATCTTATCAGTAGACTCTCCCTTATTGGTCATCTACATTTTTTTAGAAATATGAAAATTAGAATCCAAATAATTTGCAAATATACAATGTTTATTTATATACAAAAATAAAATAATAAAATGTAAACCTCATGCTATATCTGAGAGAAAGTAGTACGCCCTGTGGTATGAGCTATGCCGTGAGCTCGCCGATTGTTAGCGTTCCTACTTGTAATTTTCTATAACAGGTTCAATAAATGTAAGTATGTAAATATGATTTGTATGTTTACATATCATAAATATAACTTATTTGTATACCTCAGCATCGGAAGTACGCCAATACTCCACAAGTTCTTCCCACTGGCTTGGCACAATGTGCAAAGGAAGATCATCCTTCAGATTAGGATCAAAACTTATAGGCTTGAAATACTTAGTCTTAATCTTGTTCTTGTGATCCTTCCATATACTGTTGCAGTTTCTCATGCAGATTGGCTTGTACTGCTCTGGACATTTATTCAAATTGTCCTATAAAACACAATTTCAAAGTGTAAATAATAATAATACAATTTTGGAATTCAAATTTGTGGACAAAAATATACTTTTACCTTCACATCCTTCCAGATAGCATCAACAATATCATCAAGCACATTGTTCCAGTCAAGAAAAGTAAGAGGAACAATGTTACCATTCTGCACAATGATGCCAAGTTGAGTAGTTAACTTAGCGACGTTATCCTCTATTGGGCAGTAATTTTCATCAAATTGTATGTCCAGCTTTTTACCAGTACCCCACTCTTTAATGCCCTTGGCACATCCTCTACCACGCCTAGTCGAGGTTGATGAAGAACTAACATGACCTGCGAGATACAAAAATAATAAACAATATGCAATGGTAATAAACAAATGCAAATTTAAATAATGTGAATACAAATCGAATTCTTATACCTGATGTAGGCTGTGAAGAAGTCGAAGGGTCTGCAAAATACATTAAGAATAAACAAGTTATATATAATGAGCACAAATAAATGTATGTTTAAATAATTTTCATACAAATCAAAGAAAATTAATATACCTGCGGATGGCTCATAAGCTGATGACTCTAGTCGGGATGATAGCTGCTGTGGTGCCACTGATGGTGGTCGATGCGGTGGTACTAATGGCCCCTCAGATGGTGGTGTCACTAATGGCCCCTCCGATGGTGGCCGATGTGATGCCTCCTCTGATGGTGGTGCTACTGATGTCCTGTTATGTAGCACATCAGACATCATGTGCCGGGGATGATCAGGCTTCTTCTTCCTTCCCATAATAATCTGCAAGCAATATAACATTAATTGACATTAGAAACATAGACAATGGTTTGTCATCAACTATAATATGACATGAATTGAACTAATACAATTACAAACACAAAGTAAATTAAGAAATTGATGATTAACTACAAAAACAGAAAAAAAGTGTCAATGAAACATGAAGTATAGGCCAAAATAAGGCCACTTTCAGTTCGGACCAAGGTCCAAAAACAGAAGCAAAGAGGGCTATTAATT
>NW_021025162.1:652433-663254 GCF_004153795.1 Camellia sinensis
ATACTTTCACCATAAATTTATTTTAGGTTTAAAATTAATTAAAAGATCCTCCAATAATATTTAATTTGCACCTTAGAATTCACCCCAAAAATATTTGAGATTGTAATATTATTATTTAATTATTTACTTAATTTTTATATTCGGGTTCTCACATGAACCGCACTTGTATTGAATAAGATGTACCGATGAGCTTGTACCCAACAAGTATTATCAAGATAAAAGCTTGTGTTTTCGCCAATAGCATGACCCAAATTATCAGCACCACTATAGTTCCTCACGGGTCGACTAGATTTGGTTTCCACATCATTGAGATATTGTGCACAAAAATTCATGCATTCTTCCATAAGATATCCTTTAGCAATTGATCCTTCAGGATGAGCTCTATTACGCACGTATTGCTTTAAAGTAAGAAGATACCTCTCAATTGGATACATCCATCGAAACTGAATCGCTCCACCCAATAAGGCTTCATCAGCTAGATGTATAGGCAAGTGCTCCATTATATCAAAAAAACTCGGAGGAAATATTTTCTCTAGATGACAAAGTGTTACAGCGATACGATCTTGAATATATTGCAAATCCGTTGCACGATTCACTTTCGAACACAATTGTCTAAAGAAATTGCTCAATTCAATCAAGGGTTCAATTACATTCTTTGGTAACGATCTTCGAATAGCCAATGGAATAAGTTGTTTTATCAGAATATGACTATCGTGGCTCTTATGACCCCCAATACTTCTATCATGTGAGCGCACACGATGTGATATATTGGATGAATACCCGTCGGGAACTCTTACTTCCTTCAACACTTTCAAGAACAAATCTTTTTCATCCTTGGTCATCGTGAATTGTGCTGGTGGTAAATAGGCTTTATTCGACCCTTTTAACTGCAAATGTAGGGGTTTTCTAATTTCATATCTTGTAAATCACGCTGAGCATTAACACCATCTTTCGATTTTCCTGCAACCCCTAATATTGTCCACAACACATTGTCACAAACATTCTTCTTTATATGCATCACATCGAGGTTGTGTCTCATTAGATTGTGCTCCTAATATGGCAATTCATAAAAGATACCCTTTTTCTTCCAGCTATGGGTGCGATGTCCAACTTTCTCCTTCTCTACCTGTCTCCTATGCCTCTCCTTAAGGTCATCCCTCTTGTATTGGGTTAAAATACCCTCAGATTCTAATTGTAGCAACATCTCAGTTCCAGACAACAATTTTGGTTTGAGTTTGACTTCCCGACTACCATCAAATGATACTTTATCCTTCCGGAATTTATGGCCAGTAGGTAAAAATCTGCGATGACCCAAGTATGATTGTTTCCTACTATGCTTCAACCAACACGATGTAGTTTCCTTATTACAACAAGGACATGCATATTCGCCTTTAGTACTCCATCTTGACAAGTTTGCGTATGCAGGAAAATCACTAATTGTCCACAGTAAAGCTGCATGCATTTGAAACATTTGATTTGTTGATGCATCAAATGTTGACACACCCTCATTCCATAGTTCTTTCAACTCCTCAATCAACGGTTGCATATACACATCAATCTTGTCACCAGGTCCTTTCGGGCCGTCAATAAGCACGGATAAAATTAGAAATGGTTGCTTCATGCACATCCATAGCGGCAAGTTGTATGGAATGGGCACAACAGGCCAAGTGCTATGAACTATGTTCATCGTCCTGAATGGGTTAAAACCATCAGATGCTAAGCCAAGCCTTACACTTCGGTAATCATTACTAAAGTCAATATTCTGACGGTCAAAATCTTTCCATGCAAAGGAGTCAGCAGGATGCCTGAAGACACCATCATCAGTTCGTTCCTCTGCATGCCATCTCATTAACTTGGCCGTCTTGGATGACATAAACAACCTCTGCAACCTTGAATTTAAAGGAAAATACCTCATATGTTTTGCAGCTATTTGTTTGCCACCTTTGTTAGGACCATTTGAACCACTATCACCATTTGATTTCCATCTAGAACTGTTGCATATGACACATTTATCAAGATTGGCGTCCTCGTTTCGAAACAATATGCAACTGTTGGGACATGCATCCCACATCTCATACGTGAAGCCCAAATCTGTTGTGACCTTTTGAGCTTTACAATATGAGTCCGGGAGTTTCACACCCAACAGGAACGCCTCATTCAATAACTCAAGCAACATGTCAACAGACTTGTCTGTCCACTGATTAAGCACCTTCAAATGTAGAAGTCGAACAATGAATGACAAAGATGTGAACTTCTGACAACCCGGATACAATTCACTTTGTGCATCTTGAAGAAGTTTGAAATACTTTGCAGTCTGTGCATTTGGACCGAGCTGGGGTTCAGATGCATGGGGATCAAGCCCCTGTGGTTCATCACCCTCAATACTTGTACCGGCATGTGGATTTCCCATAGCCCCTTGTATCATTCCAATCATATCATCCCCAATGTCTAAATTAGCTAATGTTTCATTCTCTCGATTACCATACAGAGATATTAGCACTTCCGGGGGGCTAAAATCGTGTTATTTTTTTAAAAAAACCATTCAAAATCAGATGCTCCCGTACACCATCTCGTACAAAATAGTATCGATTCTCACACTTCCTACACGGACAACTGATCATCGAACCTTCAACCCTATTGGTGTAGGCAAACACAAGGAATTCATCAATCCCATTAATGTATTCACTCGACATCCTATTTGGCAAATCAATCCAACTCTTATCCATCATCTGTACACATCCACAAAAATATCTCATCAAATTACCAGGGGGAATGGCGGTGGTTGTAACCAACCAATTAAAACCAGTTGAGAACCCACGCCCACACCATTCTTCTCTTTTTTTAGGTCAAATTACACTTTCTCCTTTTTTATGGTTATTTTTTATTTTGATTTTTAAATTTCATTTTATTTTGACATTTCATATTTCAAGTTTTTTTTTTAAAAAAAATTTACTCCTAAAATTATTTTTTGTGAGAGACCAATCCAAACCAAAGGTACCCACAGAAAAAATACAGGACAGCTTCAATCGAATTAACAAAACCAAAGAACCCTCTGTTGCATTGAGAATTCATTAGCAACACAACAAATTATCTCTAATACAAAGAGAATAAGCATCACAACAAAACCTATCATTACATCTAAGTTGGCACGAAAGGATTTTCTAATCATATGCAGCATCAACCAGCAACGATGGTTGACAAGAATTCAACCAATAGCTATGCATACAACAAAGAACTTACAAGAGGCACCACGCCTTCCACAACCACATCAATCATTAAGCCTTAAACCAAAACAGTTATGACATGCAGAATCCTACCTACAACAGCATCCACTACTACATCCTATCATAAGAACCAATTTCTTAAGTTTACTTGCCCACAATTTATTGACTAATTAAAAAACTTATTTTATAATTTAATGCACAAATTAATTGGACTCCTATATGAATTAAAGTTCTAAGAAACCTCTATCTTGGATAAGATACAAGGCTTCAATGGAGGTCAATCGCAACCTATACTACACTGGGATTTGTACTTAATTATTTTCTCTCCTTTCTGTAATACTTTTGTTCAAAAATAAATAATAAAATAAACAAGAGAGAGAAAAAGGGGAAAAAAAGAAAGAAAGAAAAGAAATCTTGATATTTTACTTGTGCGTGTGCATATTTTTCAAATATATACACAAAATTCTAAATATGCTTCTATTTTCATCTCAATCCTAGTAATAAAACTAGTGTAAGTACTTTCATTGTAGATGAGTATGAAAACTTCCATATCGATTAATTAAACCGGATCAATATTGTGCAAGAATAAGGATAAAAATTAGAAACTAATTTAGAAAGTAGCATGACAAATTGCTCCAAAGGCCACTGTAATCCTGATCTTGTTCCATAACTGACCTTCCTTTTAGAGAAGAGAGAGAGAGAGAGAGAGAGAGAGAGAGAGCATACGTTGTAGCTGTTGTCGTCGAAGAGCCACCGCAAGCCTGCTCGCCGTTCGCCGTTCGTCGCTCGTCGTCGCCGCACCACCGCTAGCCCTGCGCCGTTCTTCGCTCGTTGGGGAATTTTGGGGGAAAAAATTTGGTTTCAAACAATTAGGGATTTCGATCCTATACTGATCGAGCGGCAAGATGAAAGGGAAGAGGGGGAATTTTTTTTTTTTTAAGTTTTTGCGACAGTAAGTTTTAAACCGTCGCAAATGGTACAAAATTATTAATAAACCGGCGCCGTTTTAGTAATTCTTTTTTCGCGACGGACATTTGCCATCGCAAATTGTCGAGTATTTGCGACAGCATGCTTATACCGTCTCAAAAAAAAAAAATTGGCGACGGTTCAAAACGCCGTCGCTAATACTTCCGCATTTATTACCTACCCGTGCAGTTTTTTTTACCGACGGTTAAACGCCGTCGCTAAAACTCCTTTTTGCGACGGTATAACCTGCCGTCACAAAAACCCATTTTTTGCGACGGTAAACTCGCCGTGGCAAATGCTTCCGTGTTTTTTACCCTCTTTTCTTGAAGTGAAGTATTGCAAAAAGCCTAATTTCTTAGAGGTCAAGCCTGTGAATGGTTGTTCCTGAGGGTAGCAAAGTATTGGGCTCTTTTGGAAAGTGGGAGGTGGACAAAAGATAGGCTCGTTCAAGGATCATTGGATTCCTACATTAACGAATGAGTTATTAGGACGTGGGATTGGAGGTCACTTTACTAACTTCAGAGTTGGCCATCCGATTAACTTTGAGAATAAGCAGTGGAGGGTACCATTATTTCGTCCTATGTTCCCGCCCGAAATGGTAAACCATATCCTTAATATCTATATCCCGTGTGGAGATACACTAGACCAGGTTATCTAGAAGGAAAATAACAGTGGTGAATATTCATTCAAATCTGAATACCTTACTGCTTTGGGGTTTGGTAACAACTGAAGAAGTGTTGGGATTGAGGCGAGTTGTGAGTTCTGGAAGAAACTTTGGAAACTTAACATCCCTTCTAAATGGTCTCTTTTTATTTGGAAACTTTATCATAGAATTCTGCCTGTTAGAACCCTTCTGTTGCAACGGAGAATCATCATGCAAGCCGTGTGCCCTACTTGTTTGGAGTCTAAGGAGTCTCTTGAACATCTCTGTTTACAGTGTCCATATCCAAACATGTATGGAGAGGTTCACAACTAGGCTTGGACTTTGGTGTGGGTGAGGAACTGTTGGTTCAAGACTAGTTAATGCAATGGTTCAAAAATGCTCCTGATGAAGTAGATATTGTAAAAGCTATTAAGGTATTATGGAGTATTTGGATTTTTCGAAATAAAGCTTGTTTCAATAGGGAATCGGTTCATGCTTTAACAATTAAGGGATTCATCTCCACTTTAAATTGGTCCAACCAGTAACCATCGGCACACAAAAACTTGGACAATCAAATCTCCACTTGTAATCAAGGGCCCAAGCATGATTTAAACTGTTTTATTGTTTCTAATAATTCTTCTTGGTGTCCAGATGCAATCTTTGACAAGTTGCTTATAGATGGTACTTGGCAGCATCACTCTTTGTAAGCTGGTGCAACTTGGGTTGGATATTGCAATGGTACTCTGAACTGTTAGGCATCGTTTGTCTTTTTAGCATCATCAGCGGCTGTTGTTGAGGCCAATTCCCTGGTGTTGTGCGCATCAAGTTCATTAAAGTATATTTAGGTGCAATTATTTGGTGGGTTGATGTGATATTTGAGTATTGTGCCAAATTTTATGCAAATTTATGTAATACATCGAAAAAGAAGTGTCTAAAAATAAAATGTGTGAGAATTATTCAAATTGGGCTTGGACAGATATAAATTCGACTCAATCTACCCGATTTGAATCCCTAGTAGTTTTTCTAATAAATTATTTGGTTTCTAAATCAATCCCCAATTGTTAATTGTCTTTTTTTTTTTTTCCTTCCAGGTTTGAATTATAATCCCACAAGGATCTTATTTGTACATGTCCCTAGCGTTTCCAAACTCTAGTGGCACCCTTTTAGTGTGACTTCCAATTGTATATATAGAGGCAGAAAAGCTGGGTGTATATATATCGCAATCAAGCTTTACCACCAACATGTAATTTCTTCTTCTGTAAACCATCTCCTGGTCTCTCTCTTCAAGGACCCTATTGGCTTACTTCACCTCATTCTCCAAGGTAAGTTTCATAACAAAATAATACATGGTATTAGCTTGTCTTCAAGGGCGTGGTACTAGCATCATAGAATTATCACATTATGACCAAGGATTCTTTGTTCTCAAAATTCTTGTCAATGTATTCACTTTGAGATTTTTGTACTTTGAAATTCTTATCAAATTGTACAACTAAGAATGCATTAGAACAGCGCATAGAGATTTTTTCCTCTGTCTATATTTTTCATTGCTAATTCGAGATTTTTCACTGCACATGATTTACACGGGAAATATTTTGTTTTGTTTTGTTTGTAGATGTAATATGTTGAGTAATTGTATAAATGATTTAAAAAAGGAGATTGGGTGACTGTTGTGCCATCCAACCACAGTTGTTCCGTCCGTACAGCTCACTCCGGTTCCTAACTCGATTATCTGAAACATTTAACTTTTTGAGTTCGTCGAATAGTATATCCCTATTAAAAAATATATTCAATCACAAATTGGTAACCTTTTGATCAAAACATGTGTGCATCTAAAAAAATAAATGAGACGTATGATTTTGAATATTAATCTGAATATTAATATGCACTGATCAAAAGGATATCAATGTCCGATTAACTATATCTCTTTATAGGGATATACTACTCGACCAACCCTGGAAAGGTGAACGAGTAAAAGTATTATAATTTGGTTTGGTTTGACTATGATATATTTTATATATTATAATTGACTTTTGGAATCCTGATAGGTATTTGATAGTCAATTTGATTACAGTTAGGATTTGATTAAAAAAAACCCAATACTCAACCATATATATATATATATATATGGCTTTGTTTCTTCCGAAGTATAGTGTGGCAACTATAATATATTTGATTAAGTGAGTTTGGCTTTGAAAAAGGAGCAGCAGGTTTGATCAAATTTTGTGGGCTCTTTGTTCGTGATTTGATGCTGCTACAATCTCTGTTTTGAAGTTGATTTGAATTATTATTTTAGGTCTTCCATAATTCTATTTCAAAAATTTTTGTTCGTCTATTTGGTGAGGTTTTTCCTTTTAATTATTTGTGATTATTTGGAATTCACCTAAAGGTGATTTGTGACACCATTCATGTCTCGTTTGTAATCGTTTGGAAACTTTTTGGTTGATAGTGGAATCGATTTTCGATCCTGTGGACGTACCTTACATTGAGGAAACCACATAAAATTTTTGTGTTGCTGTTGATTTAATTTTTCCACATTAGTTTTTATTCCCGTTGATTGATTTACTTGTGAGGAATCATATATTTTCCCTAGCAACTGTATCAGAGCTTACGGTTTATTTGGATTTATTTATTTATGTAAATCAATGGAGGGGAATGTAGGTCGTATGTCTAGCTTCAATAGAAGCAATTGGATAACTTGGAAAACTAAAATGGAGGACCTATTATTTTGTAAAGATTTGTATGAGCCTATTGAGTGTGACAGTGGCAAACCCGAGGGTATGCAAGATGATGAATGAAAAAGGCTTAAGTGAAAAGTCGGTGTTATCCGTCAATGGATTGATGACAGTGTGTTTCATCATGTTGCTACTGAAACTTCAGCACATGATTTATGAAAAAAAATAGAAGGCGTTTATGACAGGAAATCAGTCACAAATAAAGCTTTTATGTTTCGTAATTTGGTTAATTTAAAATATAAAGATGACAGCCCTATTCCGGAACATTTGAATGAAATGAAGAGTATTCGTAACCAATTTGCTTCTATAAAAATTATTTTTGATGATGAGTTACAGGCTTTGATGCTACTTAGTTCTTTGCCCGAAAGTTGGGAGAATTTGGTTGTGACAGTTAGTAATTTGGCACCTGATGGAGTTGTCACAATGAGCCAAGTTACTAGTAGCTTGTTGAATGAATAAACTAGAAGAAAATCAGTGGGTTTCTCTCATTCAGAAGCATTTGTTGTGAGAGACCGAAGCAAAACAAGGGGGAGGAGTAAGACTCTCCATAGTCGTGATCAAAGCCATGACAAATCAAGTGATGGTTATTTTTTAAAGACATACATTGAGTGTTATTATTGCCATGAGAAAGGACACATGAAGCGGGATTGTTGAAAGCCCAAGAACAATGAGAAAAGGCGTGACAAAAGTGTGGATAAGAAGCAAGAAGACACAACGGCGGTTACTACTAATGATCTCATGGTCATTTGTGAAGATGATTGTATCAATTTTGTGGGCTAAGAGAGTAATTGGGTGATTGATTCTGGTGCTTCTTTTCATGTAACTTCTCGAGTTGATTTTTTCATTACCTACACCAAATGAGATTATAGTTCTGTTCGAATGGGTAATGAAGGTTTGTCCAAGATTATTGGCATGGGTGATGTTTGCTTGAAAACAAATTCGGGCTGCAAGTTGTTGCTTAAAGATGTGAGGCATGTTCCCGACATTCGCTTCAATTTGATCTCTACCAGGAAGCTAGATGATGAAGGCTACAACAACAAATTTGGTGATGGAATATGGAAGCTCACAAAGGGTTCTTTGGTGGTGGCTAAGTGCAAGAAGACTCATACACTTTATTCGATGCAAGAAAAAATTTATGAAGGTGTTGTCAATGCACTTGAAGATGATACTTTTACCGAATTGTGGCACAAGCGGCTTGGGCACATGAGTGAAAAGGGGCTGCAAGTTTCGTTTAAGAAAGAGTTTCTACCCGATTTGAAAGGTATACATCTCAAAAATTGTGGTCATTGTTTTAGTACAAATATATGTGTTTTAAAATTAATAACAATTAAAATTTTGATTTAATTTCGTAATTTAAATGATTTGATGATTATTACCATATAAATCAACTAATCAATTATTAATTATATTTGAAATGCAGTAACGAATGAGTTACGTACATATTTATGCATTTTATAAACTCAAAAAATTAGAAAAACTGTGTTAAGAGTTTCAAATTCAAACCCCTCAGAACATTTTTGTATATAGAATAATAAGTATACAGTGCACTTTTTTAATTTTTTTTTAATCTTTTTTTGAATCACATCACTTTTCTATTTTTTTACACATTTTTTTAATAAAAGTCAAAAGCATATTTATTTATATCATCCCATACACCCTCTAACTATAGAGGTGTTTGGCATGTGCTAAAATAGAACACGTTATTTTAGTCCTCGTTTGGTAAACATTTTGGGACTCAAAAAACACAAAAAGACTAAATAGGCTATATAAGCCAATAAGACAAAATGTCACATCCAAATCATAAGCATTACACTTTTTCTCTCATAAAAGTCAAAAAAAAACCCAAAAAATAAAAACCAAACGAGGCTAAAAAAGTCCCAGCACAAAAAAGTTGACTACCGTAGCCAATGCCAAACGAAGCTAGCATATTATCATATTTGGGTGACAATCATCTTATTTGAGTTATATCACCTCTCTACCACATCACTTTAAATCCAATTCATATTACATATCTTTTTATAAAAAATTAAAAAAAATATATTTACTTAAATCATCTCAAACACTCATATTTTTTTTAAAAAAAATTACTTTGTAGCTCAAAAAATTTGAGGTTCGAGTAGCCCGAAATTCAAAACAATGTCATTTTGGCCTTTTTTCCCCCTCTATTTTCTCTTTGAAATAGAGAGGCCAAAGAAGAAAGAGAGGGGGAACAGAGAGAAAAAAGAGAAAGAGAGAAGAAGAAGAAAAGAAGAGAGGGTCTGTATGTGTATACACAGATCTGTGTATACACACAGAATGACGGTGATGGCGATGGGCTGTGTATACACACAGATCTATGTGAATATACACATAGAGCGACGGTGATGGCGATGGACTATGGTGATGGCGGCGTTGGTTTCTTCTCTGTTCATTAATCTGCCAATCTTCCTTCTTTCTTCTTCATTCTCTCCTTTTTCCTTTGTTCTTCTCTTTTCTCCTTTCTATTTCTTTTCTTCTTCGTTCTTCATCTTTTTCCTCCTCTGTTCTTTTCCTCTGGTTTTTTTTTCTTTCTTCTTTCTGTTTCTTCCTTGTCTCTTTTGAGTTATGGAACCTGTGAGTTATGGAAAGGAAGAAGAAAAGAAAGAGAAAAAAAAAAGATACCATTCGAGTCTTAATGAATTCGAGCTACTTAATTAGTGAGATTGTATTTTTTAAACCTGTGAGTGTAATTACCCTAATTTTAATTTAGGCAATATGTTTCATTCTTTTGAAGGAAATGTCAAAGAGAATTACAAAAATTAAAAATGTTAGAGATTTTAAAATTTTTATTAAAAATTATGTTTAATATCTTATATGGGTGTAGAATCCCCATAGAATTTATGTTGTATGAATCTTATATTTATATAAGATATTTGATAAAAATTTTAATAAATTTTTTAAAATTCTTAACATTACACTTTTTACTAAAATATTAAAAAGGAGAATTAAACTATTTAATGAGGCTTGCTTTGGAAGGAACACTTTGATGACCGTGGCTTTGGAAGGAACCCAAAAAGCCACGTATGGGGTCCCCAGCTAGGGGTGAGCATGGTCCGGATTGGACCGGATTGGGACAAAACCAGAACCAATCCGTTATCTACGGTTCCTGAAAAATCGGAACCAATCCGATCCGTTTAAATCTTGGAACCAATCCGAACCAATCCATTTCAACACGGATTGGATCGGTTTAGGACCACGGATTCACATAATTAAATAACAAAAAAATATATATAACACT
>NW_021025162.1:665781-681983 GCF_004153795.1 Camellia sinensis
TTAACCCAGAGAAATTCATACCATTAAGTTTAAAGAAAATCTATCACAAACTCATAGAAGAACTATTAATTTGTTTGTGCAGGAAATTGTGATTGAATCAGCAGCAGCAAAACCAATGACAAATTGATCAAATCAGAGTTTTATAGTTCCAGAGAAATTCTGGACCAAAGAAATTTGAATTTTCTCTGTGTTGAACCCAGAGAAATTCATAACATTAAGTTTAAAGAAAATCTATCACAAACTCATAGAAGAACTATTAATTTGTTTGTGCAGGAAATTGTGATTGAATCAGCAGCATCAGAGCCAATGCTAGTTAGTAAAATATTATAGAGGCGTTTCCTCTGGAAGGAACACTTTTACACCTACACTTTGTTCTATTTTGAAAAGCAAGTTAAAAATTAATTTTTTTATTTTTTTTAATTTTTTATGAAAGAATATACAAAAAAATAAAAAATAAAAATAAAGAAGTGATATGATTTAAAAATATCAAAAAAGGTAAAAATTATTTTAATCCAAATGCCAAAATAGAACTTGACTTATTTTGAGAAGTAGGTTAAAAATTAATATTTTTACTTTTTTTGATTTTTTTAAAAAAAAAATAAAAAAATAATATAATCTAAAAAAATTTTAAAAATTAAAAAATTAACTTTTAATTCAATTGCCAAAACAGGCATTTGATGACAGTTGCTTTGTAAGGAACCAAAAAGCCATAGCCATGCATGGTGCCTCTAGTCTTCCAAAAGTCAACTTGCACAAACCCACGTGACAAACCCACAGTAACAATATAACCAACAGCCAATCCCATTTCATACCTTCTCCTGTACTAACATTTGTGTCCGTATCCCCTGAGTGTTTGGGAAGTTGTTATTTTAATAGGTTATTTTAAGAGGTTATAATTTTAAAAAAATTAGTCTAAGATCTCTCTCTCACTTTTCGTCATGAAAGAGATCCACAAAATTATTTTTTGATGTCTAAGGTCCCTAAACATATATCAAAGAAACTTGATTCTTTGTCTCTCCTCATCTACTGCAGAGCAGCACTTCCTCTCTCTCTCTCTCCGAAACCCTCTTCGCGCACCAGAAACCCCTCTCTCATTCTCATCCAAAAATGACGTCAGCCGAAAATGGGGAAGGAAGCTGAGACTGTTATTAATGGTGGAGATGCGCAAGTTAGCAACTCTACGCAGGTGTTCAAGCTAGTGGGATTCTCAAACTTCGTACGTACCAACCCTAAAACAGACCGGTTCGCAGTCAAGCGGTTCCACCACGTGGAGTTCTGGTGCACCGACGCGACCAACGTGGCTCGCCGCTTCTCATAGGGCCTCGGAATGCTGATCATAGCCAAGTCCGACCTCTCCACCGGAAACCTCTCTCACGCCTCCTACCTTCTCCGCTCCTACCTTCTTTGCTAACAATTGTTTGGGATCGTAAAGTTCAGTTTGTAAAATTGTTCCAACACTCTCAATCGCTCACGATTCCATTTCTTCATTCTCGATTCGCCGAAGCCGTCACATACATACGAGGAATACTCCTGGGTTTACTCTCAAATTAAGGAAGCACATACGTGCGAGGAGGTTTGAGGATGTGCGGCAGCTTAGATATGATAGGGTATGGCCTTGAGGGATTTTGTTTTCTGAGTATACAAGTTAGTTTGATTCTCTCTTGTGCTTTGATTGTCAGTTTACTGTAAGGTTATCATTGTATCTATTCAGATAATACTCTTCCAATTTGGACTGGGTGCTAATGCGTGAAGAAAACATGGCACTCCCATCAGTCACAGAGGTTGGTGTTCATGATCAGTTTTTATTCTGCTGTGCAGCAGTATATATATATATATATATGTGTGTGTGTGTATATATATATATATATGAAAGAACGGGTGGTGAAGCAGAGGAAAGTTGAAGGTTGGAGTGGTGAGCGGTGTGGATATATCCCCAAAGAAATTCTCTGGGTTTGAACTAAAATTTCTTTGGATTGATTCAGAGAAATTTCAAAATTTCTTTAGAGAGGTAATGTTGATATAGCTAGTTATCATGCATGTTCATGAAACTTCCAAATCCTCTTGTAAATTTGCAGTTCTTATGTTGATTGATATGCTATACCTACTATTCATCCTCTGTTATAAATCCTTTTTACAAAATTGTTTTTGGAATCTTGCTGGGTTTTTCAAATTTTGCTCAGTATTTCAAATTTTAATGCCTTACTATTTGTTGAAACATTTTGTCAAACCTTTCCATTCAAATTATGATTGAATCAGCAGCAGCAGAACCAAAGATAAATTGATCAAATCAGAGTTTTATAGTTCTAGAGAAATTTGAATTTTCTCTAGGTTGAACCCAGAGAAATTCATAGCATTAAGTTTAGAAAATCTATCACAAACTCATAGAAGAACTATTAATTTGTTTGTGCAGGAAATTGTGATTGAATCAGCAGCATCAGAGCCAAAGACAAATTGATCAAATCAGAGTTTTATAGTTCTAGAGAAATTCTGGACTTCCAAAGAATTTCTCTGGGTTGAACCCAGAGAAAATTCAAATTTCTCTAGTCCAGAATTTCTCTGGAGCAGAATTTCTCTAGATCAAATTGAGGGACCTTAGACATTATGAAAATATTAGATGTCATTTATACTATAAAGTCTTAATACCAGGGACTCTAAAAAAAAAAAACCCTATAATTTTTATATTTGGGAAGACAGTTGAATTTTTTTGTAGTTGGATGTGATATTTGTGAGAGAAAAAGTAAAATGATTATGAATTTGATGTGACATTTTGTCTTATTAGTTATTTTAGCCTATTTTGTCTTTTAATATTATTTTAGTCAAAAAAGCTAAAAACCCTTCTTCTGGGCTTTAACAAACGTTTATTTTGGAAAATAAGTTAAAAATTGATTTATTATTTTTTTTTATAAAAATTATATGAAAAATAAAAAGATGATACGGTTTAAAAAATTTAAAAAATCAATAAATTAATTTTTAACCAACATGTCAAAAGAGGCCAAACACTTTGGCCCACTTTATAAAGAGGATTGAGTTAAAATAATTCATTAAAAGATAAAATATATTAAAATAATAATAAAATAAAACACCATATTTAATTTATAATCATTTTATTTTTTCTTTTACAACCGTCAAATTAATTATAAAAAAACTAAACAACTTTTCAAACACAAATTTTTTAATGACATTAAAATAGTAAAAATAAAAATAAAAATAAATTAAATAATCAACTAAACTATTTCTGTTGTTTATTCTCTCTCTTTCTGTCTCTATATATTATTAAATAATATCACTAAGGTCAAGTTTGGCAAGTTGTCAAAAAGTCAAAAAATTAAAAAGTTACTCAAAAAGTTAAAAAGTTATCACTATTCACCAAAAGTCAAAAATTACAGCTGCACAACTTTCAATCCTAATTTTTTCCTACACACTAATTTATACAATTTTTTAATACAATTTTTTTTATAAAAAGTCAAAAAATTAACCCAAACATCCATATTTTTTTTCTCAATTTTTTAGTCCAAAAAGATAAAAAGTGTATTTATTTAGGACACCCCAAACAACCTCTATTATGAAAGAAATATCATGAAAATTTTTCATCATTTGATTAGTGTGTGGTGTTTTATTGTATTTGTAATCTAATAGTAAAGAATCTTTTATGATTATCTCCATTATATTTTTTTCATTATTACATTATATTAAATACTTGGTATATATACAAGTCCCTAAGGCATGTACTCCCTCCAGCCAGGAATCATCATCATCATCAGAGAGAGAGAGAGAGAGAGAGAGAGAGAGAGAGAGAGAGAGAGAGAGAGAGAGAGAGATAGATGGATTCAGTGGAAATTAAACAAAGGCCTCGTGAAGGAATCAAGAAGAAAACCAGATTAGCAATAGGGGTGCTGGTCTTGGTGATTTTTCTTGGGTACATCATGATATGGTTAATGATGCCCACTAATACATTTTGGCTACACTGGCTTCCTGATATCCAAGCCAATGCTGACTCCACATACTTTGGACAACAAGGTTCGAATTCTTCTTTATTATCTATTTTCATTAATGTTAGAAATGTATAAACCAAAACTCAAAATGTAAGTGTCATCAGCAAATCATGTTTATTCATAAATTTTATGTATCTAATTCTGGGATGTTTTGAAAAGATAGTTAAAAGTTGACTTTTTAATTTTTTTATTTATTTTTTTAACATTTTTATGTGAGAGATGATATAACCTAAAATAACTAGAAAGCTGACTTTTGACTTTTTATTCCTGTTCTCAAATGGCCCCTCTATGTTTAATTATTGAGTTTTTAGCACTATTGTTTATATTGTTACTGTGGCCTCTTTTGGGAAAGAGGTTAAAAGTAATTTTATGACTTTTAATCTATTTTGAGTTATATTATTTCTTTATTTTTTTACAAATTTTTTCAAAAAAGTAAAAAAAAAAAAAAAAAAAAAAAACTTTTGAAAAAAAAATAAAAAAAAAAAAAAAAAAAGATGAATGAAAAATTAACTTTTAACCTACTTTTCAAAATAACCCTGTAAACAATGGAATACTATGCCTGCTATTTGTGGAGCCACGATTTTGATTCATGGAGGTACAATTAATTCTTAGTGATATCAATTACAAGACTTAATTGAATTCAATTTTTATTTGATGATAGAATAACTAAAGATTAAGGTGATATTAAAATTATGTGACTTAAATATTTTTAGTTAATTGATATTTTTTTTAGATAATTGTTAAAAAGTCCAAGTTAATAAGTATATAATACATTAGATCCAGTAGATGTTTTTTTGTTAGTGAGAGATCCATTCTTTATGAAATAATTTGGTAAGAAATCTTTTTATTTGTTGTGAAAAGTATTTTGTTTTCAATTTTACCCTTAATTTATCCGTTGACTTTTTTTATTTATTGACTTTCACTGACTATTCGTTCTAATTTTTTTATTTGTTCAAATTTTTTTTCCTATATGTTCAAATTTATATCTATCTGTTTAATTTTTTTTATCTATCCAAATTTTATCTGTATAGATTTTTATTTGTTCAATTTTTTTTTGTATAAATTTTCTATAGTTCAATTTTTTCTTAAAATTCTTCTATTTGTTCAATATATTTTTTAAAAAATCTATTTAAATAGGAAGCCAAACGAAATTACCAAACCCTATCTGTTCAACTTTTTTTCTTCTATCTGTTCAAATCTCTCTTCTCTTGATTTGTCCATCTTTCTCCATATCTATTACAATTTGTCTCATTTTCATCAACATGAACACAAGAAAAAAAAAAGTATCTTCTGCAATATGTTTCTTCATCATCATCAGCAACAACAAAAAAATGATCCAAACTTACATAATAATAATAATTAAAAAAAAAGAACTTGAGAAGATTGAAAATAAATAGATCAAATTTTTGAACGAATCACAGCCTTTTATCTATACAAATAATGTGATTAAACACCAAACAAAAGTTGTGAGACCAGATTCGGAAGACCATAAGCTCTCAAGCACAATCTTTCTTTCTAACTTCTTTTCTTCACTTTTGCCATTGGAGATCACTTTGCAACAATCAACCACCATAGGTGGCAGAGGATTTTTAATCTACAATAATTATAGAAAACTTGCTCAAATCCACCATTAATGGAAAACAATTTCAAATCTCGAAACCTAAATTCTCGATTTCTTTAGAAATCAGCATTCTAATAACAGACCCTAACCCTAGCTCGATCATTTAAAACCCTAATTTCATAAAATCACAATCAAACATGAAGAATAACACCTTATTATGCATCAAAATTGCGTAACCAAGCTTGAGTTGATCCTTGTTAACAAACGACAAAATCCCGACATAGTACTCCGGTCACACCGGTGACGATATGATCATGCGATTCGCATCGATCAGCTCCTCAAGATTATCGACGCTCATCGGCGAGCCTCGCAGATCATTGACCTTCGATCGATCCTCCTCGGTCTTCTCCTATTAGGGCTTCAATCTCTCCTGATTGGTCACGAAGTCTTCTTCCATCAAAAGATAGCCCTTGATTCGCTCTAGCTTCAATAGCCTCAGCTTGCACTTTGTTAGCGGCGTCACCGTCGGAAGTCGGGTGGCGGCCACGGGCCCCTTCTACTTCTGCTGCTTCTAGCTGATTCGGGCTGACGTCATCCAGCAGACTTGGGATCGGCGGCGACAGAGCCCAATAGAGAGTGAGAAACCCTAGCTCAAAACCCTCGCACATATAGAGAGAGAGAGAGAGAGAGAGAGAGAGAGAGATTGTTTGGTTTGTTTCACACCTTGACCGTGTATACCAATGTATATGTGTATGGGTAATTTGCTCATTTTGCTTAAGTTTGTCTTTATGGACAAATTTTTTTAACGCCTGGACTTTTAGCCTAACAAAACTTAAATTTGGATTTATGGACTAAGTGCCCTATTTTTTTATTTGTTATTTTAGTTACTATATATGATGATAATTACGATTTAAAATGTAATAACATGTATACAAAAAAAATAAAAAATAAAAAAGAAGAAGATAGATGTGAGAAATGCAAGAGACAAATGAGAGAGATAGATATAATTATAATAGAATATTTCGATAAAATTAAATATTTATATTAGCAAATTATGAAGAAAGAGAAAAGAAAGATGAGATATAAAAATTTAGAAACATATTTAAAAATTAAAAGGGAGTTAAATGATTTTTTTTTTTATTTTTTAAATTAGAGGTGAAAGTGTAATTTTTAAAAAATGAGAGCGGACACGTGCCCCCGCTAGACCCTATTTAGCTCCGTTTATTTATTAGGTTCTATTAGACCATCCAATGGTTACTCAAAACTGTCATCTAATTTGAATTTGATGAAAAATAGCTTCAAAACCTGCTCCAACGATTTTATCACATATGTATCAAATTTAGGATTTCGCTAAGAACTAATATGCCTTTCATCAAATCACTATTCATTCCAGTTGCCAGATGTCTCTCTGGATGTCCTCCTGGTCATTCTCGGATGACCACGTTAAGGCAAAAATTTGTGAAAAAATTACATTGACCGGTTGACTGGCTGGTTGTCCGTCGGTCGACTGGTAATTTGATGAAACTCCAAAATCCTCAATTAGAACACTTGATATCAAAGGAAATTTTTACTCAAATTTGGTGAAAAAATTGATACGCCGTTGGACATGCTCTTATGGAACAAATTTGAGTTTTAATTGTAAGTTATCTTCTTAAACCTTGCAGGTGGAAACATTCTGATTTATACATTCCCAATCCTATTCATCTCTGTTTTGGGATGTTTATACCTCCATCTTGGAAAGAAAGACGTCAAACACAAAAATGGAAGGTAGATAGATGTTCTTAGTAATAGCAATTTTAATCATTCATCACTACCAAATTCTTATGAAAACTGCAATGTGTGAAAGAATAAAAAAAGAAAAGAAAAAAACAATGTGATTCTTATTAATTATTGGTGTTGTGTTTTTCCTCTTCAGTGACAGTAGCAGTGCCAAGAATTCTTATTTAGCCCAATGGAAAAAGCCGGCATTTGTAAAGGGCCCTCTGGGGATTGTTTCATGGATAGAGCTCAGCTTTTTATCAATGTTCATTGCACTCCTTATCTGGTCCTTCTCTTCTTACTTGCACAGCATGATGGCCAATATCACCAGACAATCTGCGGCTGAGATGGGAGAGAAAGTGTAAGAAACAAGCCTTTTGATTTTCATATAAAAATTGTGATGACTTACAATGATGACAACGGGTGGGTTTTGGCAGATGGGAAGCGAAATTGTACAGTGCAGGGCTGCTGTTAGGCCTTGTTGGTAATATTTGCCTAGCATTTCTCTTCTTCCCGGTGACCAGAGGATCTTCGGTGTTGCGGCTCGTCGGTCTCACATCAGAGTCCAGCATAAAATATCATATTTGGCTTGGCCATCTTACTATGACCCTTTTCACTGCACACGGCTTGTGTTTTGTCATCATTTGGGCCTACACACCTCAAATTTCTGAGGTACAATACCTACAAACACTATTTGAAACTTTTCTCACCCAAACCACAATGGCCAAAATAAAGTCCTCAAAACAGATTTTTTTTCTTATTATGAAAAGACGTATAGAAAAGTAGGGAAGTGATATAATCAAAATAAACTAGTAACTAATGAAGTGAAATTGTGGGATTGCAGATGGTCAAATGGGGAAAAGTGGGGATCTCAAATTTGGCCGGAGAAATAGCTCTGCTCTTTGGATTGGCCATGTGGGCAACAAGCTTCGCCCGCATACGGCGCAAGATTTTTGAACTCTTCTTCTACACTCATTACCTCTATGTTCTCTTCATTATATTCTATATTTTACACGTGGGGTTTGCCTACTTCTGCATCGTTCTTCCAGGCTTCTATCTCTTCTTGATCGACCGGTATCTACGCCTCTTACAATCCCAGCAAAGGGTCTGCCTGGTTTCTGCCCGTGTTCTGCCTTGTCAAGCTGTAGAACTCAACTTCTCTAAAAGCCCAGGTGAGATTGACTTCAATGATTCAATTCAAAGTTGTCATCATCATCATTTCATTTAAGCACAGTTCCAATGGTGAAAATGTGGGTGATTGATGGATTTTAGGCTGTCGTCTTTGAATCTGTTGTCAGGGCTGTGTTATAATCCAACAAGCAGCATGTTCATAAACATGCCTGGAATCTCCAAGCTTGAATGGCATCCTTTTACAATTACCTCCAACTGTAATACTGATCCTGAGAAGCTAAGTGTCGTCATTAAAACCCAAGGAAGCTGGTCTCACAAGCTCTATCATAAACTTTCTGTGTCTTCTCCTCCGCCGGACCGCCTTGAGGCCTCCATTGAAGGACCTTATGGACCTGCGTCAGCTCATTTTCTGAGGTATTTATTCATCAGCAATGCTACATACTCGGAAAAATTATTCTGAAAATTACCAAAAAAAAAGGAATCAATGATTTATTCGTTATTGGGTGTAATATTCATATATCACTAACTTTAAATCAACACTACACTCTCACTTTCAGAGAGTATGATTTAAAATAAATTTTCATAATTCATAACATTTTAGAGATATATCCATAATTAAAAGGTTAAAGGTAAAAATATGATTTGTTTTTTGTAGTTTATATCCCGTCCCTTGAAGTTTTAATTTCATAACAAATGACTCATTTTATTAATAAATAATAATAAAAAAATTTAGATGCGAAAATAATTGACTTAATTAAAAAAAATTTATGATGTCAAAAATTTATTTCAAATATTAATACAGATAATTTTATCATTATATGGAACAGTAGTTAGGAATTTCATTTTTTTATAAATTTTATTAAATAAAAAATTCAGAAAATAAGATATTTATAATTTTTTAAATCACAGAAAAATAATTTGTATTTTAAATATAATTTACTCTAATTAATAAGGAAAGTGGCAACATGCAAGTCATCATAGGCAAGTCATCCGAAGTTTTGACAGTAACAAAACCTTTCGAGTTTGACTCAAATACTCTCAATGATATGATAATGACGTAAAGTCTTACCTAATTGAGTGTATGATAAATTAAAAATTATCATCTATTATTTTATATTATTGTGAGTAAAATTACAAAAATTTTATTAGAGGTCTCAAACATTTTTTGAAATTTTCCAGACAAAAACTCTTTTCTTATAGGGCCCATAGTCATCTAGTCATGCATTTTTGTAATTTATGTTACATATTTTTTGATAGTGTTAACAATAATTTGTAATTCAGAAACGATTTATGCACTTTTGTGATAGTATTTGGTTTGGGAAGTTATTTAGTAGTTTTTTTTTTTTTTTTTTAGCTAAAATATGAGATAAAAAAAATAGTATTTTAAGATGATTTTTTGACTTTTTATAAAAAAAAATTAAAAAAAAATACAAAAGCAGAAATGAAAAGAAAATTTTGACTTTTTGATGCAATTCTTTGACTTTTTATTTTTTTGCTATTTTTTCAAGTTTCCAAACTTATCTTAATATTTTTGCGATAATGTTACATATTTTGTGATTAACAAAAATTCAATAAAAAAATATGTAATTTCATTTTTTAATCACAAATTGTATACGGTTTGTGATTTGTTTATTTAATAATTTTTTTGACTATTTATAAAAAAATGTGCAAAAAAATACAAAAATAATGTGACAATTTATAATAAATAAACAAATAAATGCACTTATATAATACATTGCCAAACAACAGTTAACCGTACTATGTAACATTTATTACTAAAATCCATAACAAATAGCATAAATACATAATTAAGAGGGTATTTGAGATGATTTAACTATACTTTTTGGCTTTTACGAAAAAGATGGGTAAAAAAAATAGAGAAATGATTTGACTCAAAAAAGATAATAAAGTACTCCGTTGTAAATTATGCCAAATTACATATACCAGAGGATTTTCTTATAAGACTTCCTTATCAGACTTCATCCAAACAAATTCGCATAACATTTTAGAGTTTATCAGACTTCCACTTTGTTATGTATTTATATAGTATTAGTTATGCAATTTTTGTGATAAATATTATATATTTTTTTAATAAGAGTTATGACAATTTATATTTTAGAAATGAAGTTACGTTTTGGGATAGAATTATACATTTTTATGGTAATATTATACAAATTTTTATTTAAACATTTTCTAACCACAAAATATGCAATAATACCTCAAAATACGTAACATTATCACAAAAATACATAACTTTATTTTTGAAATGCAAATTGACATAAGTTTTATCCAAAAAAAATATCACATTTATTATAAAATACGTAACATATACTACAAAAACAAATAACAAAGTACATACAGAGGGCTGTGTACCATATAATTCCTTCATTTTAGCATGCAAACTTCAATACTAGTTTTGAACTTTGATGAATGTCATGGCGGATCTTGAGCCATTTGGATTGTGTAATTTGACAAAAAAAATAAAATAAAATAAAATAAAAAATCTATTGATCCTAACTCTTATTTGGAAATAGGAAGAAAAAATAGAAAGAAATTGAGAGGAGAAAATTAGCTAAGGTTAACTTTTCATATTTCTGAGCGTAATTATCCTTCTAAACATAGAATAAATTTAAAAATAGGAGATTATTTTGGTAAAACAATATAAGTCACTTCTTTTCCGAACAAAGATTGGTGCTACATTCCTCTAATTTTACATATTTAATTACATCTCTAATGACGTGGTTCACTCTCACGTAAAGTGATCACACACTTTAAAGAGACATAATTGGAGGTGTTAAAAATGAGAGATGAGACATTTCTCTCGAACAAAGAGTAAATAGAACAAAAGTCATTATCTTTTATGTGCAGTTTAAATAAACAAGGAGCTCTTTTTTTCTTTTTTCTTTATCCTCTTCGAACTTCAATAATGATTTCTTTCTTTTTTTTCATAAAATTTATTTATTTTTTTTGTATTTTTCATTATAGAGCGCAATTCTTATTGTACTTATGATGTAGTTTAGAATTTTGTATTATAATTCTTTTAGTTTTTTCAATAAATTTTGAATTAGTTAACAAATAACCCAAATTGAATCTAAATTAAGACCAAATTAGGCTATATGGGTTAAGATTAGCCTGAAGCCCATAATCTCATATTTTGAAGTCTATAACAAAGGTTTTTGTACTTTAGAAATTTTAAGATGGTCATTCATTTGAAGCTCGATGTGTTGACCAGTCGAAAGTGATGGACTTAGATCTGAAACTTAAGTTTTAGGCTCCTGCTGATCAATTGTTGAGCCTACTTTTATCCGCTCAATTTTCAAAAGGACTGTAAAGAGACAAACATATGATATGCAGGCATGACACACTGGTGATGGTAAGCGGAGGAAGTGGCATCACTCCTTTTATCTCCATCCTCCGTGAGCTCCTCTTTAGCAGCATAGGAAGTTGCAGGAGAAACCCCCCACAGGTTCTCCTCATCACTGCTTTCAAGAAATCTGTAGATCTCACCATGTTAGACCTCCTCCTCCCAGCTTCTGCCACCACCGACGACGTTTCCAGGTTACATCTCAGGATCGAGGCATACGTAACAAGACAAATAGAACCCACCACCACCACAGATGACCAGAGCCCCTGCCGAACCATGTGGTTCAAGCCCAGTGCCGCGGATGCTCCAATTTCTGCAATTTTAGGCTCAAACAGCTGGCTCTGGCTTGGAGTTATAATTTCATCATCATTTCTCATATTCCTCGTTCTCATTGGTATTCTCACACGGTACTACATATACCCTATAGATCACAACACTGAGATGAGATTTTCATACACTTCAAGATCAGTTCTGAATGTGTTGTTCATGTGCATCTCCATAGCTATGGCTGCAAGTTCAGCTTTTGTATGGAACAAGAAACAGAGTGGTAAGGAAATGAGACAAAAGATTCAAAACTTGGACATGCCAACATCAATGGCATCGCCAGGACAAGTTGTGTCAAGCTGCTACGACGTGGATGATAGAGAATTGGAAAGCCTTCCCCACCAGTCCCTTGCTCAAAATACTACGGTGCACTATGGTCAAAGACCTAATCTTAAGAGTAAGAAAACTCTCATCCCACTTTTTTTTTTCTTCATTTGATTTATATAACATTACTCTTAATTTCATCACAAGCTACTTGGCTATGACTTATATTATATAAACTAGGTTTTTATTTTATTTTTTTCAATGCAGAATTAATATTAGAGTGTGAAGGATCGAGCATTGGGGTCATTGTTAGTGGTCCAAAGAAGATGAGGCAAGAAGTTGCGGCAATTTGCTCATCTAGTGAGGCAGATAACCTACATTTCGAATCAATCAGCTTTAGTTGGTGAGCTGTGTGGAGGAAAGCTTGCTTTTCAATTTGTAATTCCATAGATGATTCAAATAACCACAAAGAATGTGAGGCTTCAAATGTTTATGGATCTATTATAGCCATAGCCATGAAGTATAAGAAACACCATTCTTCCTTTTGTTGACGTATGTAACATGTGAGCAACACAATGATTTTATAATATTTAAAAGAGTTATGATATTTCGATCGAGCAAGTTCACATTTGGGCCGCTGTTTGGACCACACAACCGAGCTAGAAGGATGCCCAGATATTGGGCCAGGCTAGCTGATAGGCTTGGGCCATGGGCCGAGCTAGGTTAAGTGATGGCCTTGTGTAGACGTCCCTTTGGGCCTCATGCTACAGTTCGGACTCGATTTGTGTCGATTCTTAATCTGATCTCACAATGTGCAATGTGAGATTTATAAATCACTAAAGAGTCCAAATCCGGCAAATCGTTTTGAAAAATAGATTTTTGTAAAGAAGTGCCAAACATGGACTGCTTTGCCAGATACAGAGTCACCACCTAAATATTTTTTATGGGGGAATTTAGGAAACCTTGACTCGTTTGCCTAAGGCCACGTGTCCGTCATCACCAAAGTTGCCTTGGCTCGAGAACTTGGGTACGATCGGGGAAGGTCAGATATGAGCACCCCCTCTCGCCCGATCCGAAGATCGGCCTCTACTAACCACGATATCTAATTTTGAAAACGTTATGCATTCTTATTCTGGTTAATTAGCCTAGAATTACTATGTGATGCGCGCAGCAAAACAAGTATAGACTAGATCGCCTAATTTGGAACAGAGCATTGTATATCAGTTTGTTTGTAAAATGGTTTGAAATTTGCTACTCACGAGTAGGTTAAAACACGGATTTCAATGAGTTGTTCCAACTCAATCAATCCAACCTTCACCCACAGGCATTCAGACAGTAATATCACGTAAGCATATAGCCGCATGGTAAGCATGCTGTCATGTTAACATTTACACTTATGTGAAATGCTAAAGCATAAATACTTACATCGTACTCTGTGCCAACACAATGAACTAATTAGTAATCATGCATGATCCTAGTTCATGTTAAAATGGCTAATGCATCGCATACAGAATGTCACTAGAATAGGCTCGGCCAATCTATGGATGGCATGTGAAATGCGACAGATGGCATGTATTCAAGTTAGATTTGAAATACTTATGCAATTAGCATGACGCGCCGAGCCCGGTGCATGCAATACTGATGAATGATGCACGCATGCATAGCATAAGGTATGCTAAAGTAAATATGCCTTAATACTAACCATCAAAAGCAGGTAAGTAAAAGGGAGAAAGAAATGGGGATTGGAAGACATGCACACACGCACCCACACTTATTGCAAATTCGCCCTCGCTCGGAGGGACCAAAAGAATATACAAATTAACTAACCTAGAAACTAATTAATTATTACAGATCACCTAACTAGTAGAAAGCAATAAACAGCCTCGGGAAGAGGGTCCAATGCATGCGTGCTCGGGTTTGCTCGGAAATCCGTCGCCATGCACAAGCTGCCTCTGTTTTCCCTGCTCTGCTCCTCTGAAAATTGCATAAGTTCCAAGGTGTGCTCCATGGACACTGTGGATCACCATCGACCAAGTGGAAACCCCACCGATCATGTCCTGATGGTCATCAACCATTTGTTGAGCTCTCGGCCATCAATAATTGGTCGGTCGGCACTCCATGTAGTCGACCGGCCAAGTCTTCCTGCAGAACATGTTTTGATAGCAATAGAGGGCAAAACAAGGCATGGCAATGCATTTCAAGCAAATGTGTGCACCAATACATCCCTTATCATGTTTGTGACTCAAAGGGGTATGTTCCTTGATTCTCGGACCACCAATCGCGCATTTCAATGCGTGATGGCCCAAGGAACCAAGTCGTGCATTTTGATTTCAAATGAAATGCAATGCATAGAAACATACAAAGGGGCTTTCAACCTCTATCATGGCTTGATCAAGAGGTGAAAGATGCATGCAATGATATGCAATCTAGACATGTGAGCTAAGTGTGCAACATGAGATGCAAACAAGTAAGCATGCAATAGGCACACAACCTAAGCAAATAAGTATGCAAGACATGTAATAACTATGCAAGCTTAACCATACAAGCATGCAAGGTGCAACATGGACAACATGTTAGGCAACTTAGCCAAGAGAATGCGTGCCAAATGCAAAGCGATTGAAGCATGCAACACATGCAATAGGCTAAGTATATGACAACACACAAGGTAAACATACGACAACATGCAAACAATGGACTTATACCAATTTGGGCAACCCTATACTAGGCCCAAAACAGTGGCCAAAAGCTATGAGGATGGGGCCAAATGCACATACAACCATGCATGTAAATGGACCAACACTTAAGCATCAAAGAGACAACTTTTAAGCACACTTAAAAGAAGATAAACATGGACACATAGCATGCATAGAAAGCTCTGAAAATCATGTTATAAAGGTGCCAAACCAAGTAAACGAGACAAGCTAAACATGCAACAATGGTCCAAGATTCAAGGAAAGCCTAAGAGGGCTTAAACCATGGCTAAGTCAAACAAGCCTCACAAGGCTAAAAGGACTTAAAACAGGTCCAAGGCAGACCTAAACAAAGCTAAGGACATACCTAGATGGCATCTATGTGGTCTAAACATGCAAGCATACAAAAGAGGCCACATATGCAGCATAAGATGACAACCTTGTAAAGCATTAAAAAGACATCAAATGCAAGCATACAAGCATACTGTAGACGTCCCCGAACGCCCCCGGAAGGAATGAGTCCCCCGTTCCGTTCGATATTGGGCTTACTACAGTTTGGACTCTCAATTTGTCACGATTCTAAATCTGAACCAAAGAGTCCAAATCCGGCAAATCGTTTTGAGAAAACAGATTTTGAAAGAAGTGCCCAAACATGGACTGCTTTGCCAGATACAGAGTCGCCACCTAAATATTTTATTTTGGGAAAATTTAGGAAACCCTGACTCGTTTGCCTAAGGCCACGTGTCCATCATCACCAAAGTTGGCAGCAACAAGAGAGCAACAAAGGGGCATGGCAAAGTATTTTCACATATGTATCCATGACTACTCTTCAGGGAGTGTAGTCCTCGATCCTCGTGCCACCAATCACGCATCTCGATGCATGATGGCCGAGGAGTCGATTTGCACGACTCAATATGAAATGAATGCACATATGGACACAACAAGGCCTAGACTCCATCATGGATAATCCGGAGCGTCGGCGACCAGGAATTGAGACACGTTCCGTCACTCGGAGTATGAAACGTACCTCGTTTCCGTGCTTGGGCTAATTCCTATCCCACACACAATGCAATATGCATGACATGCATGAATGCAACTAATATACAACCGTGAGCATG
>NW_021025162.1:682691-708722 GCF_004153795.1 Camellia sinensis
TAGCATACACAATGCTATGAAATGGCATACACGATGCACGATGTAACATGGCATACACAATGCGCTAACATACAACCTAGCATACACAATGCTATGAAATGAAATGTCATACACAATGCACAATGGACTTACACCAACATGAGTGGACCTTAGCCACACTCGCATCAGTAGCCATAAGATGAAAAATGAGATACTCGAAATGCGTGCACACGTGCACGCAAACCGAGGACCGAACCTAAGGCACGAATGCCACTCTACCAAAGCATGGCAAGGCATGGAACATGGTATGCAAACATGCAAATTTCAGCGCTAAAATATGACACAAAACAGCCCCGAAACATGGAAACATGGCACCCGATGCATGAAATGAATCTCGAAACATGAAATGAGGTACATGGAATGACCTATGGCTATGCAAAGCATGCATTATTTGAACATGAAGTATGAAGACAGAATCAAGACAGGTCCAAAATAAGAATATTTACAGTTTCAAGCAAGGCCAAAAAGTGAACACAAATAGGGCTAAGTTAGCATGCAAAAAATGGCCCTGTAAGAGAGATAATGAAGCAAGTAGCATCTGATGGCCCTAAATGGCCAAGATCCCTTCAACAAAGTTGAATAAGGGCTCAAAATGAAGCACTTTACAGTTTACAACAAGCCACGAAAACAAACACAAGTATGGATAAACTATTGTGCAAGAAATGGGCCAAAAGGGAGACAAAGAAGCAAGTGATGGTTTTTGGCCTCAAAAAGAGAAGGGCCCTTCAATAAAGTTGAAGAGGGGCCCAAAACATGGTATTTTACAGTTAGTGACCAAACCAAAAATAGTGCACATGCAAGCTTAAAATACTATGCAAAATAAGGCCTAAAAAGAGGTTTAAACACAAATAGCAAAAAGGAAGCTGCAGAAAGCAAAAGTCCCTTGATAAAACATGAATAGGGGGTCAAAATAAGGCTATTTATAGTTCGGACCAGAGCCCAAAAATGCAAGCACAAGGGTCTAACAAAACATGCAAAAGTAAGGCCAAAAGAGGGATAAAGAGGCAAGTGACAAAAGGAAGCCTCAAACGGTGAAGAGCCTTTCAACAATGTTGAAGAAGGGCTCAAAATAAGCCACTTTACAGTTTATAACCAAGCTCAAAACAGTTTACAAATAGGCCTAAAATACTATGCAAGAAAGAGGCATACAAGAGAGGTAAAGAAGCAAGTGTAAAAAGGAAGCCTCAAACAGGGAGAGGCCCTTAAACAAACATAAAAACTATGCAAGAAAGAGGCATACAAGAGAGGTAAAGAAGCAAGTGTAAAAAGGAAGCCTCAAACAGGGAGAGGCCCTTAAACAAACATGAAAATGAGCTCAAAATAATGCTATTTTCAGTTAGGGTCGGAGCCCAAATATGCAAGCAAGAGGAGCTAATATATTGAGAAAAAATAGGGCCAAAGAGAGGGATAGAAGACTTACCTTTGAAGACCAATGCTTCAACAACTCTTGGACCAAGTTTGGGAGCCCTTGACCTCTAGAAATGGCCTTGAAGCTGCTAGAATGGAGGGTGGAGGCCTTGTGCTAAGGGGTGTAGGGTAAATGGTGTAGGACTTGAGAGGTTTTGGTGCTTGGAAGAGAAGGAGAGGGAGGGTCAATGCAAGAGCCTCAAAGGAATTTTTGTAACCCTCTAAAATGCAGCTGGGGGTGCTGGTTATATAGGCAAAGGAGTGGAGAAAAGGGGGAAAAAATGGGGGGGAAAACCAATTCAAATTTCCCCCCCAAAAGGCCAAACCCTCGGACATGGGTGAAGTGCAAAACAAAATACATGGCTGGAATGCACTTGGGACAAGGATCATGGCCGGCCAGCTCAAAAGGGCAAAAAAGGCCATTCACCAAATAGGTGGCCGGCCTGCTAGATTTTCTGGCCGGCCTGCTACTTTTCAGAACAAAAAATGGTTCTTCCAGAAAGAAAGGTGGCCGGCCGGTGATTGGGAAGTCCAATGGTGGCCATTCAAGTGTCCAAATTGAAGCCCCGGAAGTTAGATTTCCAATGGCGCAAACCTTGCATTAAAATTCCTCCTGTGGAAAAAGTTATGCTAGTTTCCGTGAAGCTGCGCAGATTCGGTCCTACCCGGGTCCATGCCGAACTTCTCCCAACCTTGTTTTCTTCTCTTCAACTCCAAACCCCTAAACAAGGTGTTTTGAAAGATTTTTCAAAAGAGTTCATCTCTCCTTCATTCATTTCCACTTTGTCCTCGCTCGGTTTACTGAAAAGCGCGACATTTAACAAAATGCGAGCGTCAGGACATCGTAGAAACTTTATTTCAAAAACGTTTTTGAAAGAGAGGGTTTCAAGGTCTAAAATCTTTTGATCAAGATTGTTTTGGTCCAAAAGGGGTATGAAGTTGAGATTTGACTCTCTCTCCTTGCCGAAGAAATTGAACCTTTGCCCTACGCATCTTTCAAAACCATCAGTCGCGTCCAAGTCTTAAAGGCGGTAAAAAATGGGGTGTCTACACATACCATGAGGACTGAAATGATGCTATAAGTAGTGCCAAACCACTGAAATGATGCAAGGATGGCATGCTAGAGGGGTCACTGCTCAAGGCATACAAGAGAGTTTGCATGGTAGCTATACAAAGCAAAGCATGGATGACTCAAATGACCAAAAATAGTCCCTTAGCATACTAAAACAAGCATAAAAGCTTCACAAAGCTAGGCCGAAATCATGCTAGAACAAAGGGTTAAAACCTAAAGCATGTTAAGGCAAAAATATGACATTACAAGACATGTATGCAAGGCAAGCATGGTGTGTTTAAACGAAGCAAAAACAGAGGTAATACATGGCAATATAAGCACAAAAACAGCTAAGGCATGGCCATCATACACTTAAACAAGATGCTCACACATGAGGCAAAAATGGTCCTTTTCAAGGACAACAAGGAGGGAGGGTGGTCCTCTCCTTTTTAGGACCTTAAAGCACCATCCTCACCACTAAAATCCCTCAAGATTTCAGTGGTGAGGAGGCCCAAATAAAATGGTCCCGGAGCTCACCAAAATAGCACAAAAATAGGGCCAAACAAGGCCTAAGAGGGGCCAAACACCCGCAAACGGCAAAGCAACCTTAAACAACTATGTTAAGCACTCACAATCAAGACTTTTATTAGTTATATACAAAGTCTAAAAACAGTTGCAAGATTGGTTAAAAAGCTATGCAAAATGGGGAATAAAGGGTGAAGTTCTTACCCTCGATGACCCTCTTCACAAACAATGTTCTAGTTGGTTCTTCAAGCTTGAATCCACTCAAGAACACCAAGAACAACTCTCTGCCCCCTCAGAAACCAAGGTAAGGTGTAATGGTGGGTGTTTGTGTGCAATAATAAGACCAAACAGACACTTATACACAAAAGAGAGAGAGATATAGAGATGGGTGATATGCAAACCCTAACCCTAATAGCAGAGCCCTCTGGAAAAATGTTGTAACCCTAACGGAGGGAGAAGAGGCTCCCTCTTATAGAGATTCACTCTTGCAAAGCTTCTCAAGTAAGCTAGTCAAGAGGGAGATCCCTCCATACACGTGTATGGAGGGGAGCAAAGTGGGTGCCAGCTATCACAGCTGGCACAAAATATCTGTCAAAAACAGATGCACAGTGGTCAACCAGCCAAAAATGTAATTTGACCAAAATAGATGGCCGACCGACCATCCAGAGTGTCGACCGACCAAATATTTGGCCGATGGCAACAAAACCCTGCCGGTGGCCTCAAGCCATGGCCGGTGATGTGTGGGAATGGCCAACAAGCCATTCCCTACCCCTCAAAGGCAAAACACAAGTGTTTGGGGCAAAACCAAACACAAAATAGTCGAGTCGAGAGATCTTGAGGCAGGGCGCGTGGCCGAGACCTCCGAGAACTCAAGACGAACACAAACATGGGTGACCACCGAGTGTTCAAACGGTGACGTCCAAGTCTTGGGGACTGTAAAAAATGGGATGTCTACAGTTGCCCTTCTTTAACAGAACTCGAAAGTCATAACAATGATGGGAGTGAATGTCAAAATCCAGAGACGACCCAATTTTGACAAGGCCGAAGACTTAGCAAGCATGCAAGACAATAAAGATATGCGCCCGAAGGCAGGGGCGAATTGCAACTGACAATGCAAGAAGCCGAACATAACTCATGATCATGCAAAGAAAGCTGTAACGAAGCATAACAATGCAACAGTTTTAAGCAAGTAGAAACCAAGCTACATTACAATGCAGAAATGGTGTAAGAGAATTACTGCAATTCTCATTGCGAACACAGTGTGCATGTGTGATAGATACACAAAGCGAACGTGTGATAGATACAAAAAGTGAGCATGTGTGGTAGATACACAAAGCGGATGTAGTGTGATGGATACACAAAAAAAGTGAACACAAAGTGTGATAGATGCACTAAGTGAACAAGGTATGATAGATACACAAAGCGAGAGTGTGTGATTGATACACAAAGCGAATATGGTGAGCATAGTGTGATGGACACAAAAAGCGAATGTGTGATAGATACACAAAGTGAGAATGTGATAGATACACTACATGAAGCAAAATGTGATAGGTACAGTAGCTGAACGCGTGATAGATACACTAAGCGAGTGTGGTGAGCATAGTGTGATAGGTACAAAGCAAGTGTGTGATAGATACACTATATGAACAAAGTGTGATTGATACACTAAATGAATGAAGTGAGCAAAGTGTGATGGATACATAAAAGGCAAACACAAAGTGTGATAGATGCACTAAGTGAATAAGTGTGATGGATACACAATAGGCGAACACGAAGTGTGATCGATGCACTAAGTGAACACTTGTGATGGACACACTAAAGGCGAACACAAAGTGTGATAGATGCACTTAGTGAACAAAGTATGATTGATATACTAAATGTGAACACGAAGTGTGATAGATGCACTTAGTGAACAAGTATGATGGAGATACTAAAGGTGAACACAAAGTGTGGTAGATGCACTTAGTGAACAAGTATGATGGATATACTAAAGGTGAACACGAAGTGTGTTAGATGCACTTAGTAAACAAGTATGATGGATATACTAAAGGTGAACACGAAGTGTGATAGATGCACTTAGTGAACAAGTATGATTGATATACTAAAGATAATGAAGTGTGATGGATACATTAAAGTAAATGACGTGTGTGATGGATACACTAAAGTAAATGAAGTGTGTGATGGATACACTAAAGTAAATAAAATGGTTGATGGATACACAAAATGAGAATGTGTGTGATAGATACAGAAAAATGAATATGTGCGTGATAGATACACAAAATGAGAATACGTGTGATAGATACACAAAAGTGAGAATGTGTGTGATAGATACACAAAATGAATGAAACGTAATTGATATACTAAGCGAATGAACTATGATTGATACACTAAATGAATGAGAGTGTAATCGATACACTAAGTGAATGAAGTGTGATTGATACACTAAATGAATGAGAGTGTAATTGATACACTAAGTGAATGAAGTGTGATTGATACACTAAATGAATGAGGAAAGTGTGATAGATACACTAAGGGTGAATGAGGTGTGATTGATACACTAAATAAATGATCTTAAACGAAACTTCTTTGAATGAACCGTACAGACAATATCGTGCATGAATGGGAAAGAGACAAGATAGGTACAATGCATTACAATGCATGATGCTTAAGGAAAGCAACAAATGGACAAAGCGGCGCTTTAGAAAGCACCTCATGGGGTGAGTGGCGATGAACCGCTCTACTCTGACGGGGATCTCCCCTCGTGCTCTTCGAACACTTACCTTCAACTGAGAGTACAAAGGCTCTGGAATACTGACAAGGGTTCTTCATGTAGAACACTTTGGATGCTGCCTTTCTTCTTGATCATATTCACAACTTTCCCTATTCTCCAACGGGGTGACAGACTAGGTTGGTTCAGCATCCAGAATTGAGGTGCATACATGCTATCTCAACCTATGGGGCTTCCATACGGATTTCAAGCTGGGGATACACCCCTGGGTATTTAAACCAGACTTTAGTTCCGGAAATCCCGAACCTTTACGTTCTAGGCATCAGCCATTCGAACTCTAGTTTCCACCGTCGCAGTTGGTCTCCTAGGAACTCATGGCAAACACGACCATGATGTCCCTGGCACGAAACCGTACTCGAGAAGAGCACTTCTGATCGCCATTCTAGCTTGAAGCAGACTTGATCTTGAGCTTGAGGTAGAGGCACACTTATACTTCGGAGTATTGGCAAGACCTGAAGAGGTACACACGGAATGTAGTCTCGGAACTTACTGAAGTTGAAACAAACTCAGATACCTGACATCTTCCCTCTTTTCTTTTGCTTTGTAGTCTGGAACCCATATAGCTTCAAATAGGTCCTGGTTTTACTGTTCTGACATGACCTGGGTTGAACCCTGCGATTTTAGGAAAGAACGAATCTTGTTTTGCACAGATGTGGAGAACGGCACGGCACTCGGAGCACAAAATGATTTTATTTTTTTGAAATTGAGAGATGAGTTCTTGACCGGGTATTGAGCCTACGACTGACCACAACACACCACGGCTCAACAACAAAGAGAAAGACAAGGTAAGACAACCTAAACACAAACACAGACACTTGAAATGACTCAAAACAAGAACCGAGACAAACAAAATGACTGACATGACACACAGACGTGTTCCAATGGCAAGAGATCTCTCAGTGCACGAGGAGCCAGTTTCTTCGGGTATCATTCCCCCACCCTTTCTTATTTGTGATTCTCACAACACTCGGCCCTCAAGCTTGGTTTTTCTGAAAAAGCCCTTTTCCTCACTTTTTCTCTCAGCGCACATATCTCTATTCTTCAATCTCTCAGTTTTTATCCCTCCCCTGGGTGGTTGATGGATAAATAAGAAATTACGGGCTCTTGTCCCTAGCTTGCTACTAGATTCTTTTCCTTCCGCTCACAGCCAGTGAGTTCCTCCCACAGAGGGGTTGCGCTACAACTGGGTGTGTAGCAAATCTGTAGCTGACATCGGTTGATGATGCTCTGTTGGGGAGTTGGGACGTGATCAGATCTATCCAGATGATGGAGTGGAATATCTTACCCCATTCCAATTCGTGCTTCGCACTTGGCTTGATACCTCGTTGCTTGAAGGATGTGAGTGTGATACCCCTGTTCTGTATTATGTGAATTGGTCTCTAATATGTATGTGATTATGCGTTTTGATGTGATTTGTGTGCCATTATGTGAATGTATATGATTTTGAATTTCTATCTGTTCGCCGTAGGAACATCTGCTTGAATAGTCCGCTTCGGGAATTAAATTGAGGGCCTTATCGGCCACAGAACCCGAAATTGATTACGCCACTGTGATTGGCATAGTTTTTAGAGCCTACGGTGAAATTTAATTGAAAATTGATTCTGGTCAATTTAAACTGATTAAATTGATAAATTAAGTACCCCATTATTTTATATTAAAATATTTGTTAGTGGGGCTTGTTGTATATTTGTATTGCACTCTCCTTTAGCTCTCTTAAAACTCAAAATCTGAGTTAGACAATTGAGAGTGAGAGAGAGGCCGGCTATAGAGAGAGAAAGGAAGAGACTTGAGCATTTTTGGCTCTAGCTTGGGAATTTGAAGATTTAACTTAAGAATTGACTAGAGTTTGGAAGATTAAAGCTCCTAGGTGAGTAACCAACCCCTAACTCATGAATTTGAGTTGTGATTTCGTGAATTGAAGATTAATTTGTGATCTAGAACATGAAAGGAGTTGGTTTGATGAATTTGAAGACTATACATGTATGCATGTGTGTATTGTTTTGAATTTGCATATTTGAGCTTGAATTACATGACTCATGTTGCAATTTTGGTTGAAATCCATGTATTTGACCATCTTTTCATCATATGAGACGAGAATGAAGGTTATATGTCACATGCATGTACAATCCATGGAAGTAGAAGCTTTGAATGCATGAAATGGTTACATTGGTAATGTGTTGGTGGAAAATGAGCCATGCATGTAGATAAATTATGAAATTGAGCTTTAATATGTTGTAATTCTATGTTTGTACCATGTTAGTACATGATTATGTGAAGTTTGGACCGAAATCATGCATTTAGAGCCTTTGAATGTCGAGATGAAGCTCAAGAACACAATCTGGAATTTCCAGAATTTTGACTTCCGCTCGAGCGGGGGAAGTGCCGCTCGAGCGGAGAAATCGAGCTCCCAGCATTTTTGCAGACATGGTTCCCGCTCGAGCGGGGGAATTTGACGCTCGAGCGGGGAGCTATGTAGACAGGCAGTACGCTCGAGCAGCCGAGTTCACGCTCGAGCTGGAATTGAAAGCAACTAGTACTTTTGCAGACCTAAGGGTCCGCTCAAGCGGGGAAGTCCACGCTCGAGCGGGGACCCTGTTTTCTGAGATTCTGTTTTTGCATGCTGAGTTCTGTTTTCCGTTCTCTTTCACTTGTATGCACTCTTAGGCATATGGTAAGCATTGTAAATGAGCTAATGAAATGTGAATTAAGCCTAAAGAGAGATATGTGAATTAAAGAACGGATTGAACTGTTAGTGACCCTTTTGTGCTCATGAAATGTGTAGGGTCAAGTTCCAGGGCAAATCCACAAGCCGATCACTGTGAGTAATATCGATATTCAAATATTTGTGAATGTCCAATTGTTATTTCCTTTAAGCTTTATGAGTTGCTATTCGGAATTGTGGATGAGAGTCTGATATGAATAAACACAAATGAATGGGCCAAAGGCCGTTTTGATACAAATGAATGGGCCAAAGGCCGTTTTGATACAAACGAATGGGCCAAAGGCCGTTTTGATACAAATGAATGGGCCAAAGGCCGTTTTGATATAAACGAATGGGCCAAAGGCCGTTTTGATATGAACGAATGGGCCAAAGGCTGTTTTGACATAAATGAATGGGCCAAAGGCCGTTTTGATACAAATGAATGGGCCAAAGGCCGTTTTGACATAAATGAATGGGCCAAAGGCCGTTTTGATACAAATGAATGGGCCGAAGGCCATTTTGACGTAGATGGAAATCAGAATAGGCCAAGGGCCAATATGTTTAGAACTACAGTCACTTGATCTAAACTCTGTATAAATGTACATATTGTTTATATGACTTCTGTCTTTGATATTATTCACTGGGCTATCGCTTACGCTCATTCATGTGTTTGTAGGTGAGCCAAGGGAAGTCCAAACCCAGCCCCAGTGAAGTCTGCTAGGGAAAAACCAAGTTTTGAGGAAGTCAGCCTTACGTCTCACTCTTGAGACCTATCCTTGCCTTTTTCTATGTAATTACATTTTGTCTTGTCGGTAAGGACTTTATGTATGTCTATAAATAGTCTGTCATAGGTTGACTCATTTTGGATGATCCTGTCTGTAATGAATTTTGTGGAACTGTACTTTTGATGTGGGTTATTAACGTATCTGAGTATGGCCTGTTTGATGTGCATATAAGCACGGCTCTATGGACAAAGTTTTTTTAAATTTTTGCTTCCGTTTGGCCCCTTTACTCTGACAAGTCATCTTGTTTCGATTTGAGGCCGTAGGTAATCACGGGATTACTGGCCGGTCATGTCCTTAACCCATAGGGGCGGGTTCGGGTCGTGACAGTGAGAGCTTTCTGCCCTTTACTAACAGCTTCAGCTGTGCCCTTTCTGGCAGGTAGAGTGCCCTTCTTGGCAAGTATGGTGCCCTTTCTGCCAAATGCATTGACAACAGGGAAAAAGACAGGAAGCCTGACTCAACTGTGCCCCTAGTTCATCATTTTGACCAATTTTTTGTTTTGGTTTTCTACTAAAAATTTTTTAACCGACATGAGAGTTAGATTAACATGCTTGTTAAATTTTCTGATTTGAAATCATGCAAGTTAGGTTATGAGCATTGAAAATTTTCCTTTTTGGGTCTAAGAAATGGTCCAGTTTTGGAAAAATGGAATAATTTTTGAGAAAATTAGTCAACTTCATTAAAAATTCTCAAAATTGTTTTTGCAAACAGTCACTGCTCAAACAAGCACGCAACCTACTCTCGAGATGCACAACCTCAGATCCGAAGGAGAATTGCCCCTTACTCGAAGAGAGCTGCATGGCAACGGAAAGTTGCCCCTTGTTTGAATGGCACCGCAGCGCGTTGAATGGCAACGGAAAGTTGCCCCTTGTTTGGATAGGGCCGTGGCACACTAATCAATCCTCAGAGTGACAATTACAACTGAACTCTCGGATACAGAGAAGGCAAAGACAATCAAAACCATTACATAGACACAGTCGAATTTGAAGTGTTTTACGGCTGGACTTCAGAATGAAGTTGCCTACGTATCCCAAACATGGGAATCAAGCCTTACGTAGTTCGGGGTTAAGGTATACTCGGGTATTAACCTCTCCTTTTACGCTTTAACTTTTGCCAAGGCCGCCCTTTCTGGGTTTTCAACCTTGCGAGCTTTGTTTTTCTTTTCTTTTCAATTCTTCTTTTTTTTTTTTTCATTTTTTTGTCTTTTCTTTTTCAAATCTTTTTATCTTTTCTCTTCTCTTTTCTTTTGCATTTTTTTTTCTTTTTTTTTTTGTATTTTTCTCTTGCTCTACTTTTGCCTAGGTCGCCCTTCCGGGTTTTCGGCCCAACGAGCCTCTCAAAGGGTAAAAGTGTAACAAGTCCATTCCAAATGGTTTTAGGGTTTTGAAGCCATCCGTATCTAGGAGAGTGGCCGCTGTTCGCTGATGATGTAGACGTCCATCTAAGGGGTGAATTTGCCCCTAGTGTTGCAGATAGGAACTTAGTTGTTCTTCAGCAATGCTTTCTTCTTTCATCCCTTCTGGGATTTGGCATTCTTGCTGTTCTTCATCTTTGACTCTTCGAGCACATTTGAAATTCTTTTGCCCCTAGTTCGAGGGGTGCTTTTGATTGAGCTTTGCAAGCTTCCTTTGATCACAACTGATCTTCTTGATTTGACTTTGGTGCCTCTTGTTCAAGGGTTGTTTTAAATCTGGCCACACAGGCCTCACATTGATGGTTGACCATTGATCATTTTGATCCCAAGTTCAAGGTTTTGAGAGCAAAGGGGTTGAATCTTGAGGCTGAGAGCGATCCTAGGCTGCACAATCTCAAGAGCGATTCCGCACAAGTCTTCGCAGGACCGCGCAAAATATTTTGTTTTTCAAATTTTTTAAGAAAGCGACAAATCACTTGCGCTTAAGATAGTGTGGAACCAATCTGGATCAAGCTAGGGTCCTTCTCAGTACTCATATTAACAAACATGATTTTATTCATTAAGGGCTTAGCATGCCTCTCTTTCTCTCAATTGATCAAACTTTGCAAAACCCGAGGAATTCCTTCCTCTTTGTTTTCACCGCAGTGTTCAAAAAGTTTTGAAAAACTTAGGTCAATGTAACAATTTCAAGGTACAGAAGAGCAGGTGAAAAGTACTGTCGCTTCATTCAGAAATTCTGGCACAACTGGCACAAGGCAGAAGCGAACACAAGAATGTGAAAATCACTGCTGTTTCATTCAAATCTGTTGGCACAACTAGCTCCCCGACAGAAATAGACTCAAAAGAAAACAAAAAGACAAACACAAAACAACATAGTGATATCCGAAGTAACACCCCCGGAATCACCCGACTTCTGTACAACAGGACTGACTCGATACAACAAGACAGATCCTTAATCAAAAAGACTGACTCAGAACAAAGAGACAGACTCAAAACAAAACCACAGAACTGACTGAACACCCAAGTCAGAAGCTACAAAAAACCAACGTTTGCAAATGCTCAAAACAGTGCGTGCCACACGCCACATCTGGAGTAAACTAAGTGCCACCCATAGGTGGTTCATCCCCTGATCACGTATTCGCACTATCCCCCAAGTTCACTGATCTAGTGGTGATAGACTTTGCTGAGCTGGTGCGGCGATGACCTTGTTGTCAAACAGATCCTGTACATCATGGCGTAGACAAAAGCAACTGTCAGTGTCATGGCCGGTTTGTTGATGGTAGGCATAGTATTTAGTGTGGTCATGCTTTGGAGGGATGGGATCGGGTAGAGGCCGTTGTTCCAATGGTTTCAGATATCCCTTCCGGAGTAAGGCCTCTAGAGCCTTTGACAAAGGCATATAAAGTGGGGTAAAAACCCTCTTGACTCGAGGTGGATATTTGGTTTTTTGTGAGCTACTTCCGGACGCACCGGTGAATGGGGTAGCTGTTTTTGATGCGGTGGTGGTAACCATGCCCACTTCAGAAGATCTTGCAGCTGCATCACTACTGGTGGTCATATTTGAACTGCGGGAAAACGCCCTCCTGGGCTACTCCTTCTCCTGGTCAATGAGGCCCTGCTTCATAGCATCCTCAATTTGTACTCCCATCTCATGCAAATCTGAAAAGGTAGGGAATGAGAGAACAATCATTTTCTGTATAAGCTTGGGCTGGAGATTGCGCACAATCATCCGAATTTGATCCTTGTCAGTGGGCCTAAGGCTCATCATTGAGGCTTTGGCCCTCCAGCGGGCTACGAAATCAGAAAAACTTTCCTTAGGCTCTTGCCTTGTTGTTTCAAGATCACGAGTTGTAATCTCGATTTGCATGTTATAAGAGTACTGCGCAACGAAGGCCTCGGCTATCTCATCCCAGTTCTGTTTGACATCATCTTCCAATTTTGCGTACCAGATGGCCGCCACCCCTGACAAGGTAGGGCCAAATAATGAAAGTTTTTGTAGTCTGGTGAGGCCCATCGGCCTTAGTATATCTGAGAACAATCGAAGATGCACCATGGGATCCTTAGATCTGTCAAAGCGGTCAATTTGTGGCATCTTGAAACGGTCCGGTAGCGTCACAGCCGCGTCGGTGTACCCGTCCTCAATATCTGGGATGGACTTCACTCCCTGATATTTTTTGAACATCTTCTCCAGCTTGCTGACCTTCAGCGCTGTAGGGTCTATCTCGAACTCAAAAGGTGAATCCAGCGGGTTGATCGGCGCTTTAGATAGCTGGGGTAGGATCGGGGGTGGAGCCGGTTCTACTGGAATGTCCGTATCTTCCTGGACATTAGCTGTCTCCCCGAGTGTTGGAACTCTGGGTGGGGGAGGAGCCTGATGTGAAGCGGAGGCTTCGATTTGCTGCTGCAGCCGGGTGATTATCTCTGCCTGCTGGGTCATGATCTCGGCCTGCTGTTTGGAAAATTTCGCTTGGCGGGCAGCGTCCTGTTGCATAGCTTTCATACTTTCTTGGAGTTGACGCATCATTTCCTCCATCCCTGCCATGTTCTGCTGTTCCAACTGACTGACTGGTATTTCTATCTCTATGGTAAAAACTGAGACCTCAGCCTGACTGTTCACTGGTGGGGTGGATAAGGACCACTGATCTGGTAACTGCTGAACTAGTGATCTGTGCCTGACTGGCCCTTTTACCCTGTCTCTGGCGAAGGAACACTGATTTGCCCTTGAACTGAATCTCTGACCTGACGAAGTCTATCAACACGGATCCAATATACCCGGGGGGATATTGGAGCCCTCTGAAGCTATAGTTCCACGACTACCTTGCAAAAGAGAAAACAGACAGTATCTCAGCATGATTTCACCAAAATAGGTATACACATAGCTGAACGACTGCGCCCTCTACTGAATTCTGCCCAGAATTCTGCTTGTAAACCGATACCCTCAGGTAAAACTGATTCCCCAAATATTGGTGCCCTCAGGCTTGATACCCAGACTTGCAAACTGATACATGCATTCCTGTAAAGACACGCTCTAAAAGCACATAACAAGCAAGTGAGAACCAAAACACCCCTACGTTGGGGTAGGGTTTCCCTATCCTATTTTGTCAGGAACTAGGGTTTCACTACGCACGCAGCGGTTTCAAACAACCTATCGGGTAAGCAACCTGTCCTAGCTTGGAATGGTTACTATGGATTCCGAATATGCACTTGGTCGAATGGTCGAAAAGGGTGCCTCAGTAAAAGTCGGGGTTTGTGTTCCCATACTGGCAGAGCCTGTAACCGGTCAACCTTATGGCACGCAGCCTCAAGCTAACCGCTCAGGAATAGCAGATGGCAAACACGGTGTCCTAGGCGCACCAATGCAAATGCAATGCAAAGAAATACATAAGTGTAGTCAAAACAAGATATCATGAGTTCGAGTCAAGTTCTCTAAATCCCCAGCAGAGTTGCCAGAAACTGTAGACGTCCCCTTGGGCCTCATGCTATAGTTCGGACTCGATTTGTGTCGGTTCTTAATTTGATCTCACAATGTGCAATGTGAGATTGATAAATCACCAAAGAGTCCAAATCCGGCAAATCGTTTTGGAAAACAGATTTTTGTAAAGAAGTACCAAACATGGACTGCTTTGCCAGACACAGAGTCGCCACCTAAATATTTTTATGGGAGAATTTAGGAAATCCTGACTCGTTTGCCTAAGGCCACGTGTCTGTCATCACCAAAGTTCCCTCGGCTCGGGAACTTGGGTACGATCAGGGAAGGTCAGATATGAGCACCCCCTCTCGCCCGATCCGAAGATCGACCTCTACTAATCATGATATCTAATTTTGAAAACGTTATGCATTCTTATTCTGGTTAATTAGCCTAGAATTACTATGTGATGCGCGCAACAAAACAAGTATAGACTAGATCGCCTAATTTGGAACAGAGCATTGCATATCCATTTGTTTGGAAAATGGTTTGAAATTTGCTACTCACGAGTAGGCTAAAACACGGATTTCAATGAGTTGTTCCAACTCAAGCAATCCAACCTTCACCCACAGGCATTCAGGCAGTAATATCACGTAAGCATATAGCCGCATGGTAAGCATGCTGTCATGTTAACATTTACACTCATGCGGATGCTAAAGCATAAATACTTACATCGTACTTCATGCCAATACAATGAACTAATTAGTAATCATGCATGATCCTAGTTCATGTTAAAATGGCTAATGCATCGCATACAGAATGTCACTAGAATAGGCTTGGTCAATCTATGGATGGCATGTGAAATGTGACAGATGGCATGTATTCAAGTTAGATTTGAAATACTTATGCAATTAGCATGACGTACCGAGCCCGGTGTATCCAATACTGATGAATAATGCACGTATGCATAGCATAAGGTATGCTAAAGTAAATATGCCTTAATACTAACCATCAAAAGCAGGTAAGTAAAAGATAGAAAGAAGTGGGGATTGGAAGACATGCACACACACACCCACACTTATTACAAATTCGCCCTCGCTCGGAGGGACCAAAAGAATATACAAATTAACTAACCTAGAAACTAATTAATTATTACAGATCACCTAACTAGTAGAAAGCAATAAACAGCCTCGGGAAGAGGGTCCAATGCATGCGTGCTCGGGTTTGCTCGGAAATCCGTCGCCATGCACAAGCTGCCTCTGTTTTCCCTACTCTGTTCCTCTGAAAATTGCACAAGTTCCAAGGTGTGCTGCATGGGCATTGTGGATCACCACCGACCAAGTGGAAACCCCACCGACCATGTCCTGATGGTCATCGACCATTTGTTGAGCTCTCGGCCATCAATAACTGGTCGGTCGGCACTCCATGTAGTCGACCGGCCAAGTCTTCCTGCAGAACCTATTTTGATAGCAGCAGAGGGCAAAACAAGGCATGGCAATGTATTTCAAGCAAATGTGTGCACCAACACATCCCTTATCATGTTTGTGACTCAAATGGCTATGTTCCTTGATTCTCGGACCACCAATCGCACATTTCAATGCGTGATGGCCCAAGGAACCAAGTCGTGCATTTTGATTTCAAATGAAATGCAATGCATAGAAACATACAAAGGGGCTTTCAACCTCTATCATGGCTTGATCAAGAGGTGAAAGATGCATGCAATGATATGCAACCGATACATGTGAGCTAAGTGTGCAACATGAGATGCAAACAAGTAAGCATGCAATAGGCACATAACCTATGCAAATAAGCATGCAAGACATGGAATAACTATGCAAGCTTAACCATGCAAGCATACAAGGTGCAACATGGACAACATGTTAGGCAACTTAGCCAAGAGAATGCGTGCCAAATGCAAAGCGATTGAAGCATGCAACACACGCAATAGGCTAAGTATATGACAACACACAAGGTGAGCATGCGACAACATGCAAACAATGGACTTATACCAATTTGGGCAACCCTATACTAGGCCCAAAACAGTGGCCAAAAGCTATGAGGATGGGGCCAAATGCACATACAAGTATGCATGCAAATGGACCAACACTTAAGCATCAAAGAGACAACTTTTAAGCACACTTAAAAGAAGATAAACATGGACACATAGCATGCATAGAAAGCTCTGAAAATCATGTTATAAAGGTGCCAAACCAAGTAAACGAGACAAGCTAAACATGCAACAATGGTCCAAGATTCAAGGAAAGCCTAAGAGGGCTTAAACCATGGCTAAGTCAAATAAGCCTCACAAGTCTAAAAGGACTTAAAACAAATTCAAGGCAGACCTAAACAAAGCTAAGGACACACCTAGATGGCATCTAAGTGGTCTAAACATGCAAGCATACAAAAGAGGCTACACATGGAGCATAAGATGACAACCTTGTAAAGCATTAAAGACACATCAAATGCAAGCATACAAGCATACCATGAGGACTGAAATGATGCTATAAGTAATGCCAAACCACTGAAATGATGCAAGGATGGCATGCTAGAGGGGTCACTTGTCACGACCCCAAACCGCCCCTAGTAGTTTGGTGCCGTGATGGCCAGTAATCTGGGATTACCGAAGGCCAACTTTCAAAAACTCAACACAATCAGAGTATAATAAACGGGGCTCACAAATGCGGAAGCAATAATCTAAGATACAAGTAGTCCATAAGAGCAGTGCATAGATTCAATGTAATGGCATACATCTTTACAAACTTGAATACAACAAAAGCAAAATATGTGTTACATCTTGATCAAAAGGCTTCTCGAGCCGACATATACAAAATACAGTGAGTACAAGCCAAGAAGCATAATTTTCAAGAAGTGCCGACGTGAATACAAAATAACGCCGACATAATCATGGATCCAAAACAAGCTTTCAAAAACACATTCTAGGCGTCGCCGACGTCCTGCTCATCACCTACATATATATAGAGAGGGTGAGCTTGGATACTCAGTGAATGGTACTAAAAATAAAGGTTTTGCATGAATATAGCCGAAGTCTTTCAAAACAAAACAAAGCAAAACTATACAGATATTAGCCGAGGTTCCTTCAAAGCAAAACACATCAAACTCTATCAAACAAGGGATGAACCGTATTCATCAATCAAATCTCACAAGTCTCAAGGGATGTTTACTTACATCGGCAAAACACAAATCAAGCTTATCACAACAAGCAAATCCACGAGGTAAATCGCCAGTGGCAAAACAAGGACTGTACGATCCGTAATCGTTGAGTCAAAGGTACTGCGAAAGTTTATAGTCCTCCAGCACAAGGGACTTGTGTTACTTAAGCCCGTAGCTCCTTTTAACACGAATGGCACTTGTTACTTAGGCCCGTAGCCCGATTTAACATAATGGCACTTGTTACTTAGGCCCGTAGCCCGATTTAACATTTTAGTGCTCCAAAGAAAGGACCGTATCCTTTTATACTTAGTGCTGCGAAAGTTTAGAGTCCTCCAGCACGAGGGACTTTTGCACTTGGTGCTGCGAAAGTTTAGAGTCCTCCAGTACAAGGGACTTTTGTACTTGGTACTGCGAAAGTTTAGAGTCCTCCAGTACAAGGGACTTTTCAAGGATGACATCAAAACAAAGCTTATACTGATACATCAAAACAAGGCTATTCATTCATGCTTAGCAAATACTTTCATCGAAACAAGCAAAGCAAGACTTTTCAAAATAGTGTAACATAGCTTTATTAAAAGCACCGCTCACCTAGTTCTTCCGGTGTAGGCTCAAAGCAAGGATCAAGGTCCTACAGTCACATGGCAAATCATATTCTCAAAACAAGCCTTATATGTATATACGAATGATCTCGGCATTATTCTCACCAGATCCAAGTCAATAGCAAAGCAAAACATGTTGGGAGTTTAGACACTGCTCCCGTCTCATGAAAACATACTGGGTACCAACCAGGTCTTTGCCGAGGTCCCACACATCCTTGCCGAGGTGTGGTCCCGCTGGCCTCATCAAAAGCAAAGTCGGGAAAACCAGGGTTCCCTTTGAAGAATATGAAGAACAAGATCGTTTGGAAGATGGATGCAAGTTCACAACTTGTTACAAAAATCTAAGTTTTCAAGCCGAGAGTTCAAAACATGGACCTGGGTACCCATACAAGAAGGTCATGCAAGAATAAACACAAAAACATGGTTTTCGTTCCAAACTTTCGGATCAAAACGAGACTTTTCTTCAAGAACATGTGAAAACCATTTTCTCTTTTCAAAACCAACTTCAAAGCAATGCATGACATGCAAAACGAATCCGATCATGCAATGCAGCTAGATGATCAACAATAACAATCAAAGTAGATCAAGGTTCTTACCTCAAAACTCGGATCCAACGGATCAAACCACGAAGATCAAGCTTGGAAGACTTACCCTCACTCAAGAACTTCCCTTCCTTCTCCCTAGAGCTTCTCTCTCTAAGGTAAAGATTTGAGACAAAAAAAAAATGATTGTTTCTAGGTCTGCCGGCTGTCTTAACAGTCAGCTCGGACACGTGGCGCTATCGGGTTGGTTCAACTCAAAAAGGTGATTGATAGATAAGACAAGTCTCTGACAAAGCGTATGCGACAAGCTAGGGCAAGGCACAACGACAAGTAACAACATCGGCTAAGGTCAAAGCTTCGGCAACAGGGTAACAAAGACATCGGCTAGGGAGGACGACACTTGACTAAGTTGTGCCACACCTTGGCCGGGGTGTGCCACATCTCGGCCTAGGCCATACCTGCCTGCGGACAAGGTTCACTAAGTGCAAGACATCTCGGCAATAAGCCCGAGGTGAAGATGGGGATCGACCAAGGTCTCAAAACAGTTCTAAGTACAAAGGCTCAGGGTTGGTCAAATCTCAAGATGACCTCGGCTACACGCCGAGCAAAGAACAAAATTATGCAAGCAATACTTAGCCAAAACGAGGCAAGGCAAAACTAGCAAAATAACATATCAAGACAAGATCATGCATGAATGTATGCAAGTATGACAAGAGTAAGGTGAGGGTTGTTACATCCTAACCCCCTTAAAGAAGTTTGGTCCCCAAACTTAAATTACCTTGCTCTATGAACAACTCCGGATAACGGATTCTCACATCCTCTTCCTTTTCCCACGTGGCCTTTGTGCCATAATGCTCCTTCCATTCGACCTTTACCATCGGTATCGGTTTGTTTCTCAACTGCCTCACTTGTCTGTCAATAATCCTCATTGGCTTCTCCTCGTAGCCCAAATCCTCATTAACCATAACCTCGGAATGATCAATTATATGCAGTGGATGTCGGATGTACTTCCTCAACATCGAAACGTGAATCACATTGTGGACTTGGCTCAAATCTGGCGGCAAAGCAAGTCTGTAGGCAACGGGGTTAACTCTCTCAAGAATTTCAAACGGTCCAATATATCGTGGTGCCAATTTACCTTTCTTGCCAAATCTTGAAACTCCTTTGACTGGTGAAACCTTCAGGAATACGTGATTCCCAACTTCGAATTCTAACTTATTCCTTCTCTGGTCGGCGTAGCTCTTTTGTCGGCTCTGGGCAGTTTTAATCCTCTGTTGGATAAGTTTAATCTTCTCTCTTGTCACTTGAATCAATTCGGGACCAAGCAGAGCTCTGTCTCCGACTTCGGTCCAACATATCGGCGACCTACATTTTCTTCCGTACAAGGCCTCATAAGGCGCCATGCCAATGCTAGCTTGATAGCTGTTATTGTAAGCGAATTCCACTAAGGGCAAATGCGTTCCCCAACTCCCTAGGAAGTCCAATACACAAAGTCTAAGCATATCTTCAAGTGTCTGAATAGTCCTCTCTGTCTGCCTATCCGTTTGGGGATGAAAAGCTGTACTAAATCTCAATTCGGCTCCGAAAGCCCTCTGTAGACTCTGCCAAAATCTAGAAATAAATTTAGGATCTCGGTCTGACACAATAGGCATCGGCACTCCATGAAGTCTGACAATCTCGTTCACATATAACAAGGCAAGTTGATTGGCGTTGAAGGTAGTCTTAACAGGTAGAAAGTGTGCTGATTTAGTTAATCTATCAACAACAACCCAAATCGAATCCATTCCTTTTGGTGTCTTCGGCAAACCAATCACAAAATCCATGGAGATGTGTTCCCATTTCCACTCAGGAATCGGCAAAGGTTGAAGAAGTCCTGCCGGTCTTTGATGTTCTGCTTTCACTTGTTGACAATGCAAACACTGGGACACGAATTCGGCTATTTCTCTTCTCATATTTGGCCACCAGAACGTCTGTTTCACATCCTGATACATTTTGGCGTTCCCTGGATGAACAGCGAACTTGGAACCGTGAGCTTCCTGCAAAATTTTCCTTTTTAACTCTGGGATGTCGGCTACGCATAACCTCCCTTCAAACTTAAGCACTTGCTTTTCGATAGTATATCCTGATCTCGGCTTTGTGTCAATTTCCTCGACTATTCTCTTGAAGAAGTTATCCTCCATCTGTCTTGTCTTTACCTCATCAACAATAGTCGGCTCCACTGTTATCATGGTCAAACACGCCAAATTTCCATCTGACTTTCTGCTCAAAGCGTCGGCTACACTGTTAGCTTTACCTGGGTGATATTGAATTTGCATATCATAGTCTTTCAACAACTCAAGCCACCTTCTCTGCCTCAAATTCAATTCCTTCTGAGTGAACAGGTACTTTAAACTCTTATGATCTGTAAAAATCTGACAAGAAGCTCCATACAGATAATGACGCCAAATCTTCAAAGAAAATACCACGGCCGCTAATTCTAGATCATGGGTAGGATAGTTTTTCTCATGGGGTTTCAACTGGCGAGATGCATAAGCTATAACCTTACCCCCTTGCATTAACACACAACCCAAACCCTTATGTGATGCATTACTATAGATATGAAACTCTTCATTACCTGATGGGAGTGCGAGTACTGGGGCTGTATCTAACCTCGTCTTCAGTTCCTGGAAAGCTGATTCCCGATCTTTAGTCCATTCATACAGTGTTCCCTTCTTAGTCAATTGCGTCAATGGAATTGCAATCCTTGAGAAATCTTTCACAAATTTCCTGTAATAACCTGCCAAACCCAGAAAACTACGAATCTCGGATACATTAGTCGGCCTCGGCCAATTTACCACGGCTTCAATTTTACTAGGATCAACTGAAATACCCTCTTCACTAATCACATGACCCAAGAACGAGACAGTAGAAAGCCAAAATTCACACTTGTTAAACTTAGCATACAATTTCCGGTCTCTCAAAATCTGTAAGGCAAGTCTCAAATGACTTTCATGTTCAGTTGCTCTGGAATAGATCAGTATATCATCAATGAAGACAACTACAAACTCATCCAAATATGGCTTGAAGACTCTGTCATTAAATCCATAAATGCAGCAGGGGCATTGGTCACTCCAAAAGGCATTACTAAAACTCGTAGTGGCCATATCTTGTCCGAAAAGCGGTCTTCTCAACATCTTCGGCTTTAACTTTAAGCTGATGGTAACCAGACCTAAGGTCAATCTTAGAAAAGACTTGGGCTCCTTGTAATTGGTCAAGCAGATCATCATCCTAGGTAACGGGTACTTGTTCTTGATAGTGACTTTATTAAGTTCTCTATAATCGATGCAAAGGCAGAGTGTGCCATCCTTTTTCTTAACAAATAAAACAGGGTCTCCCATGGTGAAGTGCTCGGCCTAATAAATCCCTTATCCAACAATTCTTGTAACTGCAGTTTCAATTCTCTAAGTTCAGCTGGGGCCATCCTATAGGTGTTTTGGAGATCGGCTGTGTTCCCGACATGATGTCAATAGTAAACTCTATTTCTTATCGGTTAAGTGCCCAGGCAATTCGTTTGGGAAGACGTCGGAAATTCATTAACAACTGGGATGTCGGCTAAATTAACATTTCCATTCTGATCACTCAGTATACTACACAAGTAGCCTCGGCACCCCTTCTGAATTAACTTATAGGCCTTAATGGACAAAATCAAGTAAGGTGGGGGCACTATCCCTTTACCTTGGAAAATAACCTCGGCTAGGTTTGGGGTCTCAATGTGACACTTTTCGAAACACAGTTAATAGATGCATGATTTGTGACCAAACCAATCCATTCCCAGTATAACATCAAAATGGGCTATGTCTAGAGCATTAAATCTACTAATAATTCCACATTCTCAATCACAACAACACATGCTTTATAGATGGATGCAAACAATCATAGATCTCCAGATGGAGTAGACACAGATAACATGTAATCAAGGGGCTCTAGTTTCAATCAATTTTCTCGGAAAACTTAGTAGATTTAAACGAATGAGTAGAACCCGAATCAATCAACACATAGGCATCTTGGGAGCAAATTAGGAGTATACCTGACACCACTGTTTCAGCATTATGAGTGTCTCCTGGTACTAACGCAAATACTCTGCCCTGTCTCATCTGTCCTTTCCCAGCATTTCCCTTCTGAACGGAGTTCGAGGTATTTTTCACCTTTCTTGTTGTTATCAGCCTTTTGTCTTGGGCAATCTCTCACAAAATGGCCCATCTCGCCACATTCGTACAAGCTCCCGACGTCCGGCCGACAAACCCCAAAATGTTGCCTCCCACAGTCCGAGCACATCGGTTTAGCATTACCTTCCTGCCTTAGGTTCTAGTACTACCCATGTTCGCCTTCTTCTTGGTGGTCCAGCTGTCCTCGGCGGTTGTCATAGTTCTGTCTCTTTCGGTGGTTCTCTCCCGAGCTCTGGTATCGATTTAGGTTAGCTTCGGCCTGAATGGCTTTGTCCAATACTTCGGCATAAGTCGGCATATTGTGTAAAATTTACTCGGTCTTGAATCGGTCCATGAAGCCCACACTCGAACTTCCTGGCCTTCATGTATTCATCGTTGGCCATGTGAGGCACAAACCTCACCAATTCAGTAAAAGCGCGGTCGTATTCCGCCACTGTTCGGTTGCCTTGCGTCAAAGTATGAAATTCGTAGCCTTCCGATTTCGAACACTTAGGGGAAAATGTTTGTTGTAGAATAACTCTAAGAATTGGGTCCAGGTCAGATCTGGATTGCTCTCTCTAACCATCATCCACCACCTGCAGCGTCATCTCTAGTGTGAATGCTGCAACGTCACTTTCTGAGCGTCGGTGCTAGGGAAGACCTCGAACAATTTTTCCATTTCTAAAACCCATGCCTCAGCCTTCATCGATTCTATACCCCCAGAGAATCTCGGTGGTTTCATTTTCTTGAACTCCGGATCAAAGCTATCGTGCCATCCCCATATAAGGCTGGCTGCGGGGGAACTTGCGGCACTGGAGGAGGTGGAGGCGGAACTACATTTCGGCCGTTGGTTTGCTCGGCCTGAGTCGACGTGGCACTGGCGAACGCTGTCTTGTTTGCCTCAATTCGCGAGCCAAACCTTCAACTAATCTTTCCAGTCTGTCCATTCTGTCTTCGGGCTGATCCCGGCCAATTGGAGGCCTACCTCTCCTCATGATGCTATGAGCGTGCAAGTATGACTTTAAAACAAGTAAGCAAAATAACCCCGTAGGCAAGCAAACTAATAAGTAATAAAGACAATGCACACCTCATTCAAATAACAATTACCATGATGCACCCTTAACATCTTTCTAAGGGAAATCCTATGCTTCTTAGGACTCAAAGTGTGTGATAACGTATACCGAGGAACTCGTGCTCTTGATACCATTCTGTCCGAACCCAACCGCCTCTAGTAGTTTGGTGCCGTGATGGCCAGTAATCTGGGATTACCGAAGCCAACTTTCAAAAACTCAACACAATCAGAGTATAATAAACGGGGCTCACAAATGCGGAAGTAATAATCTAAGATACAAGTAGTCCATAAGCAGTGTGCATAGATTCAATGTAATGGCATACATCTTTACAAACTTGAATACAACAAAAGCAAAATTATGTGTTACATCTTGATCAAAAGGCTTCTCGAGCGCCATATACAAAATACAGTGAGTACAAGCCAAGAAGCATAATTTTCAAGAAGTGGCGACGTGATTACAAATAACGCCGACATATCATGGATCCAAAACATGCTTTCAAAAAACACATTCTAGGCGTCGCCGACGTCCTGCTCATCACCTACATATATATAGAGAGGGTGAGCTTAGAATCCTCAGTGAATGGTACTAAAATAAAGGTTTTGCATGAATATAGCCGAAGTCTTTCAAAACAAAACACGGCAAAACTATACAGATATAGCCGAGGTTCCTTCAAAGCAAAACACATCAAACTCTATCAAACAAGGATGAACCGTATTCATCAATCAAATCTCACAAGTCTCAAGGGATGTTTACTTACATCGGCAACACAAAATCAAGCTTATCACAACAAGCAAATCCACGCGGTAAATCGCCAGTGGCAAAACAAGGACTGTACGATCCGTAATCGTTGAGTCAAAGGTACTGCGAAAGTTTATAGTCCTCCAGCACAAGGGACTTGTGTTACTTAAGCCCGTAGCTCCTTTTAACATGATGATCCCGGTTTACTTAGGCCGTAGCCCGATTAAACATAATGGCACTTGTTGCTTAGGCCCGTAGCCCGATTTAACATAATGGCACTTGTTACTTGGCCCGTAGCCCGATTTAACATAATGGCACTTGTTACTTAGGCCGTAGCCGACTTTAACATTTTAGTGCTCCCAGAAAGGACCGTATCCTTTTATACTTAGTGCTGCAAATTTAGAGTCTCTCACGCACGAGGACTTTTGCACTTGGTACTGCGAAAGTTTAGAGTCCTCCAGTACAAGGGACTTTTGTACTTGGTACTGTGAAAGTTTAGAGTCCTCCAGTACAAGAGACTTTTCAAGGATGACATCAAAACAAAGCTTATACTGATACATCAAAACAAGGCTATTCATTCATGCTTAGCGAATACTTTCATCGAAACAAGCAAGCAAGACTTTTCAAAATAGTGTAACATAGCTTTATTAAAAGCACCACTCACCTAGTTCTTCCGGTGTAGGCTCAAAGGATCAAGGTCCTACAGTCACAGGAAAATCATATTCTCAAAACAAGCCTTATATGTATATACGAATGATCTCGGCATTCTTGCCAGATCCAAGTCAATAACAAAGCAAAACATGATGGGAGTCTAAACACTGCTCCCGCCCATGAAAACACACTGGGTACCAAATCAGGTCTTTGCCGAGGTCCCACACATCCTTGCCGAGTGTGGTTCCGCTGGCCTCATCAAAAGCAAATCGGGAAAACCAGGGTTCCCTTTGAAGAATATGAGAACAAGATCGTTTGGAAGATGGATGCAAGTTCACAACTTGTTACAAAAATCTAAGTTTTCAAGCCAAGAGTTCAAAACATGGACCTGGGTACCCATACAAGAAGGTCATGCAAGATAAACACAAAAACATGGTTTTCGTTCCAAACTTTCGGATCAAAATGAGACTTTTCTTCAAGAACATGTGAAACCATTTTCTCTTTTCAAAACCAACTTCAAAGCAATGCATGACATGCAAAACGAATCCGACCATGCAATGCAGCTAGATGATCAACAATAACAATCAAAGTAGATCAAGGTTCTTACCTCAAAACTCGGATCCAACGGATCAACCACGAAGATCAAGCTTGGAAGACTTACCCTCACTCAAGAACTTCCCTTCATTCTCCCTAGAGCTTCTCTCTCTAAGGCAAAGATTTGAGACAAAAAAAATGATTGTTTCTAGGTCTGCGCTGGCTCCGTCTTAGAAGCAGTCGACCTCGCATGTGGTTGTTCTATCCTGGATGCACGCTTGGTGGTTCGGCTTGGCCCTATCTTAGCTGCCGCATACTTTGGTCAAGAGACTTGTCTTATTGGTCTATGCATAGGTTTACACTCTTAAAAAGTTTATTGAGAGATATAAACCAGACCCAAGTATACTCTGACAAAGCGGCTAT
>NW_021025162.1:708747-747692 GCF_004153795.1 Camellia sinensis
GCCGACATGAATACAAAATAAAGCCGACATAAGCACGGATCCAAAACAAGCTTTCAAAACAGTCTAGGCATCGCCGACTTCTTGCTCATCACCTACATATATATAGAGGGGTGAGTACAAAACTCAGTGAATGGTACTAATAATAAAGGTTTTGCATGAATATAGCCGAGGTCCTTCAAACGAAACACATTAACTTAGCAAGACGAGGGATGAACCGTATTCATCGATTCAAGGGGCTCTAGTTCTCTATTAATTTTCTCGGCAAACTTAGTAGATATAAACGAATGAGTAGAACCCGAATCAATCAACACATAGGCATCTTGGGAGCAAATTAGAAGTATACCTGACACCACTGCCTCCGCATTCTGAGTGTCTCCTGGCACTAACGCAAATACTCTGCCCTGTCTCATCTGCCCTCTTCCAGCATTAACCTTCTGAACTGAACCCGAGGTATTCTCTCTTTTCTTGTTGTCGTCAGCCTTTGCCTTGGGGCAATCTCTCACATAATGGCCTATCTCGCCACATTCATAACAAGCTCCAGACGTCTGGCGACAAACCCCGAAATGTTGTCTCCCACAGTCTGAGCACGTCGGTTTAGCATTACCTTCCTGCCTTAGGTTACTAGTACTACCCATGTTCGTCTTCTTCTTGGTGCCCAGCTGTCCTCGGTGGTTGTCATAGTTCTGTCTCTTTCGGTGGTTCTCTCCCGAGCCCTGGTATCGATTTAGGTTAGCTTCGGCCTGGATGGCTTTGTCCAATACTTCGGCATAAGTCGGTATATCAAGCAAATTAACCCGGTCTTGAAGCGGTCCACGAAGCCCACTCTCAAACTTCCTGGCCTTCATGTACTCATCGTTGGCATGTAAGGTACAAACCTCGCCAATTCCGTAAAAGCGCGGTCGTATTCCGCCACTGTTCGGTTGCCTTGCGTCAAGGTATGAAATTCGGTAGCCTTCCGGTTTCGAACACTTAGGGGAAAATGTTTGTTGTAGAACAACTCTAGAAATCGAGTCCAGGTCAGATCTGGATTGCTCTCTCTAACCATCATCCACCACCTGCGAGCGTCATCATCTAATGTGAATGCTGCCAACGTCACTTTCTGAGCGTTGGTGCTAGGGAAGACCTCGAACAACTTTTCCATTTCCAAAACCCATGCCTCAGCCTTCATCGGCTCTATACCCCCAGAGAATCTCGGTGGTTTCATCTTCTTGAACTCCCGGATCAAAGCTATCGTGCCATCCCCATATAAGGCTGGTTGCGGGGGAACTTGCGGCACTGGAGGGGGTGGAGGCGGGACTACATTTCGGCCATTGGTCTGCTCGGCCTGAGTCGACGTAGCACTAGCGAACTGCTGCCTTGTTTGCCTCAACTCGCGGGCCAAACCTTCAACTAATCTTTCCAGTCTATCCATTCTGTCTTCGGGCTGATCCCGGCCAATTGGAGGTCTACCTCTCCTCATGATGCTATGGGCATGCAAGGTATGACTTTAAAACAAGTAAGCAAATAACCCCGTAGGCAAGCAACTAATAAGTATATCAAGACAATGCACACCTCATTCAAATAACAAATACCATGATGCAACCTTAACATCTTTCTAAGGGAAATCCTATGCTCTTAGGACTCAAAGTGTGTGAATAACGTATACCGAGGAACTCGTGCTCTGATACCATTCTGTCACGAACCCAAACCGCCTCTAGTAGTTTGGTGCCGTGATGGCCAGTAATCTGGGATTACCGAATGCCAACTTTCAAAAACTCAACACAATCAGAGTATAATAAACGGGGCTCACAAATGCGGAAGTAATAATCTAAGATACAAGTAGTCCATAAGAGTAGTGCATAGATTCAATGTAATGGCATACATCTTTACAAACTTGAATACAACAAAAGCAAAATATGTGTTACATCTTGATCAAAAGGCTTCTCGAGCCGACATATACAAAATACAGTGAGTACAAGCCAAGAAGCATAATTTTCAAGAAGTGCCGACGTGAATACAAAATAACGCCGACATAATCATGGATCCAAAACATGCTTTCAAAAACACATTCTAGGCGTCGCCGACGTCCTGCTCATCACCTACATATATATAGAGAGGGTGAGCTTAGATACTCAGTGAATGGTACTAAAAATAAAGGTTTTGCATGAATATAGCCGAAGTCTTTCAAAACAAAACACGGCAAAACTATACAGATATTAGCCGAGGTTCCTTCAAAGCAAAACACATCAAACTCTATCAAACAAGGGATGAACCGTATTCATCAATCAAATCTCACAAGTCTCAAGGGATGTTTACTTACATCGGCATAACACAAATCAAGCTTATCACAACAAGCAAATCCACGCGGTAAATCGCCAGTGGCAAAACAAGGACTGTACGATCCGTAATCGTTGAGTCAAAGGTACTGCGAAAGTTTATAGTCCTCCAGCACAAGGGACTTGTGTTACTTAAGCCCGTAGCTCCTTTTAACACGATGATCTGGTGTTACTTAGGCCCGCAGCCCGATTTAACATAATGGCACTTGTTACTTAGGCCCGTAGCCCGATTTAACATAATGGCACTTGTTACTTAGGCCCGTAGCCCGATTTAACATAATGGCACTTGTTACTTAGGCCCGTAGCCCGATTTAACATAATGGCACTTGTTACTTAGGCCCGTAGCCCGATTTAACATAATGGCACTTGTTACTTAGGCCCGTAGCCCGATTTAACATAATGGCACTTGTTACTTAGGCCCGTAGCCCGATTTAACATAATGGCACTTGTTACTTAGGCCCGTAGCCCGATTTAACATAATGGCACTTGTTACTTAGGCCCGTAGCCCGATTTAACATAATGGCACTCTTTTGTACTTGGTACTGCGAAAGTTTAGAGTCCTCCAGTACAAGGGACTTTTCAAGGATGACATCAAAACAAAGCTTATACTGATACAACAAAACAAGGCTATTCATTCATGCTTAGCAAATACTTTCATCGAAACAAGCAAAGCAAGACTTTTCAAAATAGTGTAACATAGCTTTATTAAAAGCACCACTCACCTAGTTCTTCCGGTGTAGGCTCAAAGGATCAAGGTCCTACAGTCACATGGCAAATCATATTCTCAAAACAAGCCTTATATGTATATACGAATGATCTCGTCGGCATTCTTGCCAGATCCAAGTCAATAACAAAGCAAAACATGATGGGAGTCTAAACACTGCTCCCGCCCATGAAAACACACTGGGTACCAATCAGGTCTTTGCTGAGGTCCCACACATCCTTGCCGAGGTGTGGTTCCGCTGGCCTCATCAAAAGCAAAGTCGGGAAAACCAGGGTTCCCTTTGAAGAATATGAAGAACAAGATCGTTTGGAAGATGGATGCAAGTTCACAACTTGTTACAAAAATCTAAGTTTTCAAGCCAAGAGTTCAAAACATGGACCTGGGTACCCATACAAGAAGGTCATGCAAGAATAAACACAAAAACATGGTTTTCGTTCCAAACTTTCGGATCAAAATGAGACTTTTCTTCAAGAACATGTGAAAACCATTTTCTCTTTTCAAAACCAACTTCAAAGCAATGCATGACATGCAAAACGAATCCGACCATGCAATGCAGATAGATGATCAACAATAACAATCAAAGTAGATCAAGGTTCTTACCTCAAAACTCGGATCCAACGGATCAAACCACGAAGATCAAGCTTGGAAGACTTACCCTCACTCAAGAACTTCCCTTCATTCTCCTTAGAGCTTCTCTCTCTAAGGCAAAGATTTGAGACAAAAAAAAAATGATTGTTTCTAGGTCTGCCGGCTGTCTTAACAGTCAGCTCGGACACGTGGCGCTATCGGGTTGGTTCAACTCAAAAAGGTGATTGATAGATAAGACAAGTCTCTGACAAAGCGTATGCGGCAAGCTAGGGCAAGGCACAACGGCAAGTAACAACATCGGCTAAGGTCAAAGCTTCGGCAACGGGGTAACAAAGACATTGGCTAGGGAGGACGACACTTGACTAAGTTGTGCCACACCTTGGCCGGGGTGTGCCACATCTCGGCCTAGGCCATACCTGCCTGCGGACAAGGTTCACTAAGTGCAAGACATCTCGGCAATAAGCCCGAGGTGAAGATGGGGATCGACCAAGGTCTCAAAACAGTTCTAAGTACAAAGGCTCAGGGTTGGTCAAATCTCAAGATGACCTCGGCTACACGCCGAGCAAAGAACAAAATTATGCAAGCAATACTTAGCCAAAACGAGGCAAGGCAAAACTAGCAAAATAACATATCAAGACAAGATCATGCATGAATGTATGCAAGGTGAGGGTTGTTACATCACTGCTCAAGGCATACAAGAGATTTTGCATGGTAGCTATACAAAGCAAAGCATGGATGACTCAAATGACCAAAAATAGTCCCTTAGCATACTAAAACAAGCATAAAAGCTTCACAAAGCTAGGCCGAAATCATGCTTGAACAAAGGGTTAAAACCTAAAGCATGTTAAGGCAAAAATATGGCATTACAAGACATGTATGCAAGGCAAGCATGGTGTGTCTAAACCAAGCAAAAAACAGAGGTAACACATGGCAATATAAGCACAAAAACCGCTAAGGCATGGCCATCATACACTTAAACAAGATGCTCACACATGAGGCAAAAATTGCCATTTTCAAGGACAAGGAGGGGGGTGGCCATCTCCTTCTTAGGACCTTAAAGCACCATCCTCACCACTGAAATCCCTCAAGATTTCAATGGTGAGGGATTTCAGTGGTGAGGAGGCCCAAACAAAGTGGTCCCGGAGCTCACCAAAATAACACAAAAATAGGGCCAAACAAGGCCTAAGAGGGGCCAAACACCCCCAAATGACAAAGCAACCTTAAACAACTATGTTAAGCACTCAAAATCAAGACTTTTATTAGTTATATACAAAGTCTAAAAATAGTTGCAAGATTGGTTAAAAATCTATGAAAAAATGGGGAATAAAGAGTGAAGTTCTTACCCTTGATGACCCTCTTCACAAACAATGTTCCAGTTGGTTCTTCAAGCTTGAATCCACTTAAGAACACCAAGAACAGCTCTCTGGCCCCTCAAAAACCAAGGTAAGGTGTAATGGTGGGTGTTTGTGTGCAATAATAAGACCAAACACACACTTATACACAAAAGAGAAAGAGATATAGAGATGGGGGATATGCAAACCCTAACCCTAATATCAGAGCCCTCTGGAAAAATGTTGTAACCCTAATGGAGGGAGAAGAGGGTCCCTCTTATAGAGATTCACTCTTGCAAAGCTTCTCAAGTAAGTTAGTCAAGAGGGAGATCCCTCCATACACGTGTATGGAGGGAAGCAAAGTGGGTGCCAGCTATCACAGCTGGCACAAAATATCTGCCAAAAGCAGATGCACAGTGGTCGGCCAGCCAAAAATGTAATTTGACCAAAATAGATGGCCGACCGACCATCCAGAGTGCCGACCGACCAAATATTTGGCCGATGGCAACAAAACCCAGCCGGTGGCCTCAAGCCATGGCCGGTGATGTGTGGGAATGGCCAACAAGCCATTTCCTGCCCCTCAAAGGAAAAATACAAGTGTTTGGTGCAAAACCAAACACAAAACAGTCGAGTCGAGAGATCTTGAGACAGGGCGCGTGGCCGAGACCTCCGGGAACTCAAGACGAACACAAACATGGATGATCACCGAGTGTTCAAACGGTGACGTCCAAGTCTTGGGGACGGTCAAAAATAGGGTGTCCACACCTTGCCCTCAACTGGGCTAAGTACTTCAATCGCGCTTCGGAGTCAGGCGGGATTTGCCTTGACGAGTGAATGGCACCTTAACCGGGCTAAATGCTTCAGCTGATCTCCGAAGTTAAGGGGATTTTCCCTGGCGAATAAATGGGGTTCAATTGAGCTAAAGGAAGTGGGCAGAGCTAGGTTGAGTGATGATTTCGCCAACAACCGAGCTAAGTACTTCAATAGTGCTTCAGAGTTTGGCGGGATTAGCCTTGGTGAGTGGATATAGCTTGATTGGGTTGGAAGTTACTGACTAAGTATCTTAGATCTGGATTGGCTAGGGATAGCTTGGTCCTGAAGGTTGGTCGACATCCAACCGAGCTGTGGATAGGTCGGAAGAAAACTTGCTAGTAGTACATGTCAATACCGTTTGGATGTTTTGTTTAGCAGTATTGACGCATACACGTGTAAGGCAAGCATCTAAGAAAGGACGAGCAAGGTAGTGCACGCGCAAACTATATAAGTCCTGCGACGCCTCCATGCAAAATGTTTGTAATTTCTTACACTGAGCCATCCTTACTTTTTTGTTTTCTTTTTAAGGGTGCTAACTCAGCCATCAGAGGGGTTTTTTGGCAACACACCTGCTGGGGGTAGCTCACCATCATTATGTTTTCAGGCCACACGACGCCATTCGGAGTGGCATGGAGCTTGGTCGCAATCAATACGAAAGTAAAGAATATTTACTCCATGTACAATTGTAGTTGTCTGTGGAAATCGAAACATTCAAAACCTTGTCCTCTAAGATTTTTTGATCAACTTCAATGGTGAACAACGATGACATTCCGCTGTCTACGTTGACAGCATCACACCAGAGTCTGTTTGACGGCGCAATTACTTGCTCGCCGTTCCGAAAATGGTTGGTTTGGAGACCTCCACACAAGGGCTGCTAAGACACCAGCAAGATAAATGCACAAGAAGTTCTTAGCACTCACTGAGCCCTGAAGGGTGGCGCCAATGGTGAGGGTCGCACACTTAATACTTGGAGAGTAATCTAAGGACCAAGATGCCATCATTTGAAGAATAGCGATGGAGATGGAGGCCATGAAGCAATAGCTGAAAGGGAAGGGCATTGCTGGAGTAGGAAACCACAGTAAGCGTGCCCAATCCTGTGGCTCAGGTAGTCGGAGTAGGTGAGGGACACCCTCACTTTCCATTGCCAGGAGTTACAGAGGCAGCGATTTCGTACCGCCGGCGGAGAGGTCCTACACTTAGGATAGTAGCTACCGCTCGTTACGTCTAATGCCGACATCAGGATACTCATACTCTGCTCGTTTGAAGGACCTGAGGGATATCCTAGAGGACCGAGCACGTCAGAGGGAGGCTCTGAGGGCGCTGATGCAACAAAGGTTGGCCTCTAGAGTTTATGCAAGTGAAGAGGTTGCCATGCCACTGCAACGCTTGGTGGTGAATGCACCAGTGGACAGAGACTTGGCAAGGCTAAGCGCCACCCCTTTTTCCCTTGAGACTGAGAATACACTGCTTCCCATTGGCTTTTACCAACCAAATTTACGCTTTATGATGGAAATACAGATCTGTGCATGCACGTTAGCCATTATCGATAGGTCATGGCTAGGCATAGATGGAAGATGCCTTGATGTGTCTTATTTTCCCATCAAGTTTAGGTGAATTGGGCCTAAAATGGTTCGAAAGGTTGCCAGAGGAAAGCGTCGAAAGATGGCAACAGTTAGCTGAGGCGTTCGTCACTGGATTCAAGACGAACATAAAGACACCAAAAGAAGTCGATCATCTTTTGGACCTGAAAATGGAACCAGACAATTCATTGAAGGTGTACAACACCAAGTATTGGGAAACGTACAATGAGATTCTTGATTGCCCCACGAACTTGACAATCACTCAATGCAAGCATGGTCTTCTAGTCAGACATAGGCTAAGGACTTGCTCATAATGAATCAACCCACGACAATGGAGATGTTGATGCAAAGGATTAACAAACACATTGAATTGAGGATGACACGACTGCAGCTAACGAGAAGACAAATCAAGTACCGATGGACAAAAGAGTCGTAGAAAAAGTTCACGTAGTCGGACAAGAAGATAGCCGCCCTAACAACCACGGGAGATATCAAAATCATGGTGATAACTACAATAATTGATATAAGAGTTGCAACAACAATCAACCCCCACAACGCAAAGGATGATGCCAAAACAAAGTTGAAGGCACAAATCGGGTTCACGACAGTTTTCAAAATAGTGATTTTCTGCATCTTGAGCGAAATCCGTGATGACGCTTACGTTTGGTGGCCTGCCAAGTTGGGGAACACTCAACGAGGACTCAATTTAAGATACCGCTGCACTTATCATGACGAGAGAGGCCATCGTATAGAAAACTATGTGCCTCTGAAGCAACACTTTGGAAGAATTAGTTGTAGCCAAGCATTTGGACTAATATATTGATGGAGGTGTTAAGAGCGGCGCTTCAGGGATAGGCTGAGCCTAACGGCCTAGCCATTTTGGATGTACCTTTCCAATGCGTCATCAATGTAATTCATGGGATCATCGAGCCAATGAGGGTGTGTGAGCTTAGGGGGATGATCAAGAAGGCGGAATATACGGGAGAGGTTTTGGCCATTTAATTGATCATCAAGAAGGGAAGGGCCAAGGTAAAAGACCTCATTACGTTTTCAAGTAAGGATTTGGAAAGAATCTAATCACAATGACGCGTTAGTCGTCACACTGCGCGTCAAGGACTTTGATATTAAGCAGATTCTGATCGACAAAGGTAGCTCGGTCGAGATCATGTATCACACTTTTAACCAGCTTAAGCTGGAGGACAAAGACTTAGCGTCAATGCCTTCGCCTTTGGCTGGCTTTAACTAGTAGCCAGAATGACCAATCAGAAATATGATACTACCGGTTAAGGTGGGGTTAGTAATCAAACAGGTGGAGTTCTACATATTGAAAGTGCCCTCTACTTATAACCTAATTCTAGGCAGAGGATGGTTTCACGCTATGCTAACGGTGACATCGACTTACCACCAAATGATAAGGTTTTCTTCTGTAGCCATAGTAATATAAAAGGTCTAAGGCGACCGTAATGGCTAAACAATGCTTTGTGGCCATGAATAGAAGTCGAGCTACCAAAGGCTTCATACAAATGATTGACAGACTAGACGACAAGAAAGTCCAGGATGATGTTGGTAAAAAAGTCGAAGAAAAGGCCATTGAAGACTTGGTAGAAGTGAGAATCGATGAAAGTGATCCAAGCAAGTTGTTTTTGCTTAGATTATCTTTGTCCACCCAAGAGAGGATAGAAATTGTGAACTTTCTTGCGTCCAGTGTAAAAGTGTTCGCATGGACGCCTTATGATGTGATTGGCATCGATCTTAACTTCATTTGTCACTAGTTAAAATGTTTTTCCAAACACCCGGCAAGTTATACAAAGAACGCGGCGATCAGCCTTGCATTACGCTGAAGTAGTGGTAGAAGAAATAAAGAACTTGTTAGAAGCGGGGGCAATCTAGAAGGTGGATTACCCCTGGTGGATCTCAAACACGGTGGTAGTCCCCTAGAATAATGGGAAGTGGCAAGTGTGTATTGATTACAAGACGATCAACAAAACTTTTCCCCAAAGATAGCTTTCCATTGCTCAGAATTGACCAACTAGTGGACCTACGACCGAGCACAAAAGACTTAGTTTCTTGGATGCATACCGCGGCTACCATCAAATCGCCATGTATGAAGCAGACCCGAAAATCACTTTTTTCACAAAACAGTTCCGGGTAGTCCCGAAACAACAATAATTTATCAAAATAGTTTAGTCTTGAAACAACAATTTAATTTTCCAACAGTTCAGGGTAGGGGAACATTTATGAAAATATGTAGCATACAACTACTCAACTGAACACGGTATAATATAATCCTCGAATAAAGTATGAAAGTCCAACTAGTGTCCTGAACAAAGTATGAAAACTACACGTCACTACAAATTTAAAAATACTAAAGAGAATAATAAACTGAGTACCCCACAGTAAAGTGCACTAACACATCTCAACCTCACTCACCGCTACTCTTAATTAATATGTAAGTTTATGTTCTTCAAGGTCTCAAATTACGCAAGATATGGGTTCAGATCGAAACTTAATTAAAAGTAATTTTAAGATAAAATAAAATTTTAAACAAGTTTCCCAATCTATTTGCTAACTTTGAAAATTAAAAACCCACTCCACGCTATTAGAAAAATTCCAAAGCCTTTCAGACAATAACTAATATATCCTAAGTTTCAATCCCAATTGGTTTTTCTTGATTTGCTTATCAAAATAATTATTTACAATTAATTATACCCAAATAGATTGTTTTTTGCAGCACATTAAACAAATTAATGGTTCTCTTATTATACATGAGCAATCAATGCTAGGCCAAAAATTTAAGAAACTAGACTCGTAATCGGCTCTAATGACGCTACTTTGATAATTTTCGGATTTATACTTAAAGAGAATGACACTTTCGAAGTTACTGTTTTGTACTAATTTTTTGGACAGGTTTGAATACATCAGTTAATATAGATTTTGACTCCCAAAAGTTATGAGAAAATTTTGATATGGGGTTCAATATTCCATTAATCTACTGTAAAAATTTTAATTTAAAATTCATCCGTTTGATATGATTCCTCAAATTTTGAAGTTTGTGGTTCTGTACAGAATTTTTAAACTAAGAATTACACCCATCAATTCTCATCACCAACCACTGACTTGGCACCTAATCAACACACTGGTTTCTCCTATTTCTTCCCAACAACAAGAAGATTACACGCATGAACCATCACAATATATAAATATAATAAAATAGGACAATACTTTAGAGTTGTTGACCACCAATGTTGCTGAAAGTTTCTCTCCAATCTCTCTTCTCTCTCTCTCCTTTTTTCCCCACACCTCCACACGGCTTCTGCTAACTTGTGATGAACAAATAAGATGGTAGGGTTTTGTGTATATTTTATTTAATACTAGTGGTTGGACACACCCAAAGCATGTGTAGGTCAAATAAATAAATAATATACAAAATGTTTAAATGTGTTGTAAGCAACTCAAATGGTAAGACTATTATTTATCAAATTGTGGTCTAGAGTTCAAGTCACACCCTCTTCTTTATTTATTTTATTTTTTTAAATAATAAATATTACCTCTAAATTAAAGACTTTCACCATAAATTTAGTTTAGGTTTTAAAATTAATTAAAAGATCGTTCAACAATATTTAATTTGCACCTTAAGATTCATAAGTAAAATATTTGAGGTTTGTAAAATAATTATTGTTTAATTATTTATTTTATTTTTATATTCAGGTTCTCACATTCTTTTCCCTTCTTAAAGAAAAGTTTCGTCCTCGAAACTAACCTGAGTAAATAATGAGAATAGATGTTGATGTTTCTCACGCATCTCGTCATCGCCTCTTCAACTAGATGATTACGCCACAATACCTTAACCAATTTAGTGGCCTTTGTACACAACATTTTTTCTTTCGAATCCAAAATCTGAACAGGCATCTCCTCATATGACAAATCCTCTCTAATTTGAAGCGGCTTATAATCTATCACATGCGACGGACTGTGCACATATTTCCTCAGCATAGACACGTGAAACACATTATGCACTCCTGCCAACCTAAGGGGGTAAAGCAACACGGTACGTAACATCACCAACCTTCTCCAATACCTCAAATGGTCTAATGTATCTAGGACTCAACTTTCATTTCTTTCCAAACCTGATGACTCCTTTCTATGGCGATACTTTCAAGAATACCATATCCCTTACATGAAACTCTAAATCTCTCCTACGATGATCAGGATAACTTTTTTGTCTACTATGAGCAGTCAATAATCTCTTTCTGATGGTGATAATTTTTTGTGTAGCATCCTCCACCAAATCAGGTCCCGACATTTGTCTCTCACCAACCTCATACCAACACAAAGGAGACCTACACTTCCTTCCATACAAAACCTCATAAGGAGCTACTCCCAAACTAGAATGATAACTATTATTATACGCAAACTCCATGAGTGGCAAATAGTCATCTCAATTACCTCTCTACTCCAAAGCACAAGCCCTCAACATATCCTCAAGGGTTTGAATAGTCCTCTCTGATTGCCCATATGTTTGAGGGTGATAAGCTGAACTAAAATTTAACTAAGTACCCATAACTGACTGTAACGCACCCCAAAACTTAGACACAAAACAAGGGTCCTAATCTGACACTATTGACACAGGTGCACCATGCAATCTAACAATTTCCTTCACATACAACTGTGCAAATCGAGCTAAATAATAGTTCACCCGTGCTGTAATAAAATGTGCTAACTTGGTTAATCTATCAACAACTACCCAAACTACATCATGATTACTAGTAGTATGAGGTAGTCTGCACACGAAGTCCATGGTAACATGATCCCATTTCCACTCTGGTATAGGAAAGGGTTGTAGTTTCTCTATAATCAATACACAATCTCATAGACCTATCATTCTTCTTCACAAATAACACAGGTGCTCCCCAAGGTAAAACACTAGGCCTGATAAAATCTTTACCTAACAACTTTAGTAACTAAGTCCCTCAACTCCAGTGGTGCCATTCTATAGGGCGCTTTAGAGATAGTTGTTGTATTGGGGACCATGTCAATGGAAAATTCTACCTCACGGTTTGGAGGAAGACTAGGTAGATCCTCTGGAAAAACATCAACAAATTCCCTCACTGCAGGCAACTCATCGAACTTCTGCTCTGGTTGTTTGGTACTCACCATACAAGCTAAATAACCATGACACACTTTTCTTAACATTCGGTTAGCCTGAAGGGAAGAAATAAAACAAATAGAAGACCTTTTCCTATCTCCCTGAAAGAAAAACTCAAGTTGTCCCAGTATAGCAAAAACTACCCCCATTCTAAAACAATCAATCGAAGCATGATGCTCCGTCACCCAATCTATCTCCAAAATCACGTCAAAATCATTCACCTCTAAAGAAATCAAATCCATTGGAAAAAATCCAACCATCCAAGCCTACCTCACAAGATTTACAAATATCTTCCAATGCTACTGTTTCTCCTAATAGAGTAGACATGATAACACAAATATCTAAAGGCTCACAAGGAAAAAGACAATCTTTGTAGATATTTAGGTGCCAACTCTTAACCTTCAAAATGAAATCAAGAAAGATTCAACACAAATTTAAACAAAACTAACTCAATCATACACTACAAAGGACTATAAGGACTTGGACCTCCTCTATAGCTCTGATACTATAATTGTCATGCCCCAAACCCGAGTATAACCGGCCGTGGCACACAAGGTCTTAGCCCAAGGCATACGTAAGCCTAAACACGAATCCATAATCACATTAAACAACTATACAAAAGTTCAGTAATAAATAACCAACCTCAATCTAGTGACATGCCACAAGTATAAACGGCAAAACCAACCGTAATCAATGCCATCCAAAGTTATGAGATATAAACAGCCTGCATATCAAAATAATCCTAAATGAACCTCAATAAAAATAAAAAGAAATATGCACAAACTTGACATAACAATCTAAAACAAAATAAATGAATGTCGTAGAGGTCCATGCAATTGACTCTCCGCTACGTCATGAGTCCATTCTAAGTCCTTCTAATACTTGGAAATGATAAACAACTAAGTCAGCTGATAGCGCAGTGAGTAGTAACATGGATAGTAAATAAAGTTTTGAAAATAGGGTTCGATTTGAAAATAAGATATATATCATAGAAATTAGATTAGCATGCAATTTTGATAAATATAATCTATTTCAAAAAGAAGATTCCACAGTTCAACAGTTAAAATACTTATGTCTCTCAAGAACATGATAAATGATATTTTCCACTTAAAACATATTATAACATGAACACCAATAATTTTTTGGGTACCAAGAATAACAAGTAACATGCCATAAAGTTCTAAAGGCAATAAGCCCGTTCGATCCAATATCGAACCAAGAGTCGTTATCGGGATGGCAACTCGGGCCTTTTTTCTAAGACGATTTGATTAAAGGTCACCTAGCCTAGTCTAGGTCTTTTCCTTACAATTGTTGGCCCAACTCGGATCTGTTTCCTAGTGGCTAAAGTCACCACACATAGTGGAATAATTTCTCTGGACTAAAATATACAGATGGTCCTGATAATATAATTTAGTTTTGCAAAACATGGTAGTTCACTATTATAAACATGAGACCATTGCAAACAGCTTACTGTATGCCAAGTTTATACATGTTTTAGAAATAATTTAATTCCATTGATAATATAATAATTTATCAAAACAATTTAGTCCTGAAATAACAATTTAATTTTCCAACAGTTCAAGGTAGGGGAACATTTATGAAAATATGTAGCATGCAACTACTCACCTGAACACGGTATGATATAATCCTTGAATAAAGTATGAAAGTCCAACTAGTGCCCTGAACAAAGTATGAAAATTATATGTCACTACAAATTTAAAAATACTAAAGAGAATAATAAACTAAGTACCTCACACTAAAGTGCACTAACACAGCTCAACCCTCACTGTTACTCTTAAATAATACGTAATTTCATATTCTTCAAGGTCTCAAATTACCCAAGACATGGGTACAGATCGAAACTTAATTAAAAATAATTTTAAGATAAAACAGAATTTTAAACAAGTTTCCCAATCTATTTGCTAACTTTGAAAATTAAAAACCCACTCCACACTGTTAGAAAAATTCCAAAACCCTCCAGAAAACAACTAATATATCCTAATTTTCAAACCTAATTGGTTTTTCTTGATTTGCTTATCAAAATAATTATTTACAATTAATTAGATTATTTTTTGCAGCATTTTAAAGAAATTAATAGTTCTCTTAGTATATACGAGCAATCAGTGCAAGGCCAAAAATGTAAGAAACTAGACTCGTAACCGGTTCTAATGATGCTAATTTGATAATTTTCGGATTTATACCCAAAGAGAAAGACACTTTCGAAGTTACTATTTTGTACTAATTTTTTGGACAGATTTGAATACATCAGTTAATATAGATTTTGACTCCAAAAAATTATGAGAAAATTCTGATATCGGGTTCAATATGCCATTAATCTACTGTAAAAATTTTAATGTAAAATTCATTCGTTTGATATGATTCCTCAAATTTTGAAGTTTGTGATTCTATACAGAATTTTTAAACTAAGAATTACACCCATTAATTCTCATTACCAACTACTGACTTGGCACTCAATCAACACACTGGTTTCTTCTATTCCTTCCCGACAACAAGCATATTACACACATGAACGATCATAATATATAAATATAATAAAATAGTACAATACTTTAGAGTTGTTGACTACCAATGTTGTTGAAAGTTTCTCTCCAATCTCTCTTTTCTCTCTCTCTCTCTCCCCCCTCCCTTTTTCTCCCTCACAGTTTTTGCTAACTTGTGATGAACAAATAAGATGGTAGGATTTTGTGCATATTTTATTTACTACTAGTGGTTGGGCACACCCAAAGTATGTGTAGGTCAAATAAATAAATAGTATACAAAATGTTTAAATATGTTGTAAGCAACTCAAATGGTAAGACCATTATTTATGAAATTGTGGTCTAGAGTTCAAGTCACACCCTCTTTTGAATTTATTTAAATAGTAAATCTTGTCTCTAAATTAAAGATTTTCACCATAAATTTATTTTAAGTTTTAAAATTAATTAAAAGATCGTTTAGCAATATTTAATTTGCACCTTAAGATTAACGAGTAAAATATTTAAGATTTGTAAAATAATTATTATTTAATTATTTATTTTATTTATATATTCAGATTCTCATATATAGAAGTGTAAATATATTCGGTATTATTTGTCTAAATTTTTTTTTTATAATATCTGTCCTCCTCAAAGATAAAATCTTGGTTCTGATATTAGAGGGGGAGACCACACCAACACCATATTTAGTGAAAGAGTGCAACTATACATTATCAAAATGGAAAATGATTTGCAAATAGAAAGTTTATATACAAAACACATCTATATGATGTTGAATGGTATTTTTGCCCAATGATGACATTACAAGAAAAAGCAGTTTTAGCGACTAAAAATACAAATTTCGTCGTTGAAAGTAGGACAATTGGCGACTAAAATTGAATTAGTAGCCAAAAGTGAAGACTTTTGGCAACTAAAATAGTGTAGTAGCCAAATGTGTAGTTATTGACGACTAAAAATCAGTTTAGCCGCTAATTATATGGGTTTTAGCGACTAAAACAATTTTAGTAGTCAAAAGTGAAGGTTTTTTGGACTAAAAAAATTTAGTAGCCAAAAGTATAGGTTTTGGCGACTAAAAAATAGTTTAGTCGCCGATTATAGGTGTTTTACCGACAAAAATTTTTTTTGTAGCCAAAAGTAAAGGTTTTTGGCTACTAAAAAAAATTTAGTAGCTAAAAGTGGACAATTGGTGACTAAAATTCAGTTTGGTCAGCAAAAGTGGAGGTTTGGACGACTAAAAATAAGTTTAGTCGCCGAAAGTGGTTATTTTTAGGCGGAAATTAATTTTTTTTAGCGACTAAATTATTGGTAGTAGCCAAAACTAAGGTTTTTGGCGACTAAAAAAAATATAGTTGCCAAAAGTGGCTTCCTTTTTTTTTAATAAATAATTTATTTTTTACATAAATTATATTGAATAAAAATAATTATATTTATATATATAGTTTTATATTAATACGGGTCAATATACTATATAAATAATATATTTTACATATATATTTATGTGGTGTTATTGTGGCATAGTTGAGAGAGTGTGTTGGCTAAAGGTTTAGAATGTGGGAGGTTGGTGGTTCAAAACTTGGGAAGAGCAGAGGGTAATTTTTTTTCTTTTTTTTGAAATAAGCTTTTGGCGACTAAAATGGGTGGTCGCCAAAAGCTTCAGTATTGGCGACCAAAAAAATAGTCGGCAAATGTATAAATTAAAAAAAAAAATTCACTATTGGCGACTAAAAATTTAGTCACCAAAATGTATAATTTAAAAAATATAAATGAGCTTTGGCGACGAAAATTTTAGTCGCTACAGACTTGGTTTTTGGCGACTAAAAGTTTTTTAGTCGCCAATACCTTTCGCGACAGTTTTCCAGCGACCAAACTGGCGACTAAAAAATTTAGTCGGGAAAACCTAAAAACCGACTTTTGGCAACTAAAAATTCACTTTTGGCGACTAAAAATTTAATTGCCAAATGTGTTTTTTCTTGTAGTGTGATGGTCAATGGCATTTTTAAAATTATAGTGACAGTGGTGTGTGTTTTGATATAAATAAAGGAATTACAAGAAGTAACGCAATTATAATTTTATGTGACAATTTTGTTGGTGTAACATTACTCTAAAATTATTTGACAAAGTCTTAACCTCTGTAGTTTCTAATGTGGCACAGTAGGTCCTATTATTTTCTTAAATAGGATGAGAGCATATAGATAGAAGGGTAAAATTTACTTTACCCCCTTATGGTTTCACCTTGAAACATTTCACCTCCATATGATTCAAATATAGACAGAGATCTCTCTTCTGGTTTTGGATGAAAGTGCCATAGTTATTTCCATTAAATATAACAGAAGGTATGTCACACTCTCTTAAATTGCGAGTGGGCAATGCATAAATCCTAACTCGAAGTAAAAAATTAAATCAAATTTCAATAATATACCCTCATATTCATCTTATTTTTCAAATTAAATATTAATCATAACCAAACCGTAACCCTAATTGTCATCTTTTATTAAAAGGTTAATTTAATTTAATTTAATTTAAAATGTTATTGGATCGGAAATTGGGTTGAAAATATATGGTAGATAGCTAATTTTATGGTAATAAATTAGACTAATTAGGTTAATTTATGGTTTAATTTAATACATATATATGTATATGCATATGTATGTATATGTAATTTTAATTTAAAATATTATTAAATAATAAATTGGGTTAAAAATTAAAAATTAGATTAAGGTAAAATTTTATTTTATAATTAAGGTATTTAGGCTAATTTAGGTTTTAAGTTGTTAAATATATACCCTATCCAAAAAAAGTTGTTAAATATATATTTATATATTTAATTAAAAATGCTATTAAAAAAAGGTGACTTTATGGTAGTGAGTTAGGGTATTTAGTTTAATTAATGATTTAATTAGCTATAGATATGCTTATTTTAAAATTTTATTGAATAAGAAATTAGATTAAAAATTGAAAACCAGATTAAGACAATTTTTATGGAAATAAATTAAGGTGTTTAGGTTAATTTTATATGATTTAATTTATGGTACTTTTATGTTTGATTTAAAATTTTATTAAATACAAAATTGGGTTAAAGATTAAAAATAAAAAATTAGATTAAGATAATTTATGATAATAAATTAAGGTGTTTAGTTTACTATGATTTTATTTGTTAAATATGTGACTAAGATAAAAAGTTATATGTATTAAAGAAGAGAGAAAGAGAATATATTATAGGGGTATTTAGATAATTTTGTCTTTATTTTTAACAAAGTTAGCTTCGCACTTTAATCCAAAATCATAAGGATTTTTTGCCTATATTTGAAATATAAAGGGATAATTTATTTGGGGTATTGATGGGCGATTGCTTTCCCTCCATGGGCGATTACTGTCGATCGAATGAACCAACCAAGATTTGTAAGCATCGAGTATTAGAGTAAGAGTTGGTCTTGTTTCTGCGTTCCATCAGGGTTCCATCTTTCTTTCCATCTTCGTCTGAATCAACTCTACGTTTCCATCTTCTTGCGGGTTAGACCTTTACTTTATTTTCTGATCTCTCTTATTTTCATCTGGGTTTTGTGATTTGAGGGATTCTTAGAGTAGGAGCTGGTCCTGTTCTGCCAGTAATAAGATTTCGCACTCCACCTGTTTGTTAATGTGCCTTAGTGAAAATGTAATGGAAAAAAAAGGAATTGGAGGTTGGACTCGGATAGAGAGGAGGAGGGAAGGAGATGGAGACCAAGGCAAGGATGTTAAGTTTGGTCTGTTCACCATTTTTGTGGATAACTTACCTTCAGCTATGGATGCCAAAACGTTGTTCAAGCTTTTCTCACAGTTTGGCATTGTAAAGGATGTCTTCATTCTGTTCAAAAGAAGGACTGTGTCTAAGTCAAGGTTTGGTTTTGTAAGATTCAATTGCCCTGTTGCAGCAGACATTGCCATCCAAAAAGGGAATGGTCACTGGTAGAAGAAAGGGTGCTAGAAGTTAAAAAAGCTACCAAGGACAGGTGCATCAGACTTGAGTAGAGCAGGAGAGAACCCCATTCCATCAGCAGACCTCCTCATCCTATTAGTTACAGGGCTCAAGTTCCTTATTTAGGCCAAAGATCATTCGCTCAAGTATTGAAAGGGGTCACACCCATTGTGGCTAGGAAAGAAAGCTTTTCCATAAAAGCCAATGAAGAGGACCTTGGATTGGATGGCTCCATGGTAGTGTAGTAGTCAGATTTAATTCTGATTTCTCTTCTATTAACATTGGAAATATCTTGAAGGAGAAAGGTTTGGATCATGTAATGGTCAGAAAAGGAGGTAGTGGAGATCTAGTTCTAACATTCAAATCTCAAGAGGAGCTGAAATCAAATCTTTGCAATATCAAAGAATGGTTTAAGGAATGGAGTCAGTTTGTGATGGAATGGAAGCCAGGATTTTATTTTGAACAAGAAAGATGTGTGTGGTAGAGGTGTTATGGCATTCCCTTAAACCTTTGGAATAGAGGCACACTCAACAACATTGGAAGCATGTGGGGTACTGTCCTTAGCTTGGATGGTGATATTTCTCAACCTATGTCCTTCTCCCACACCAGAATCAGAGTGGCTACATCTTGTATGGAGTTCATTAACAAAACTATATCTTTGGATTGCAAGGGTATATTACACCCCATTCTCGTGTGTCAAGATCTTTCAGCAGAATTTAGTAGCTTGAAGTGCAATGGGTTGGAAGAGTGCAGCTCTAATGAAATTTGTGGCAGTGTTGTGGAAAGAACAGGTCCAGAGGAGTGTTTTAGGAAGAATGAGGCAGACCATGTGATGCAGGTAAACACAGTTGTTGAGGAGTCAAAGTGGGATGAAGGGTTCATCAGAGAAGATGAAGTATGTACCAAGGAGGTAGATCAGAGGACAGGGTCTAATGATTGCCAATTGGGCGAGGAGGTAAACACAGTTATCAAGGAGACCATATTGGAGGAGTTAGTGCACAGCCCAAATTTTATTGTTCAGCAAGTATCTACTCCTGGTTTCATCAAAAGCTTCAGTGGATCTCGCGATGGAAGTGGTTTTGGTATCAATCTTGAAGTGGATCTGTCACAAGCTCTTAGGAAGAATCTAAATAGGAAGGTCTTTTGAGCCTTAATCAGTCAGGCTTAGTTAGGAAACCTACTTTTGTCTCAAAACTCCTGCGGAATAAGAAGAGGAAAAGAAAGAAGAAGGTTCAGCTAGAGGGGTTCACTAGCTTTGCTAGACTTCATGGGCAGAAAGCTGCAGCAGTCAGCAAACACACTTCTAAGTTTGTCATTTTCAGACCAGCAGCAGTTGCGATTGCACGTTCAGATCTGTCTGAGGGTATTACTAGTCCGAACAATCTTCTCCTCAATGAAGCTAAAGCCACTATACAATTAGGTAAATCTCTTGGCATCAATTTCAATGGGGAAGAAGATGATGTGATAAACAAGATTATTGAGCTAGAGTTAAAGGACAAAGAGAGATCCAAATAGGAGGGTCTGGTCTCAAAAGGTTGAAGGATGGCATCAAGTAAGCTTAGCTGGAGTTTTCTCAGTGGGTTTAAACTTTGTTAGCTAGTTTTTGGGTTTTGACTTCAAGTGTATGTGGTCTTGTGAGCTAATGTTGGTTTCTCACCATCACTATGCTCGGTTTCTTTTCTTGTCCTTTTTTTTCTTTCTCTTCCTTGTTGATGTTATCTCATATGTAATGTATGTTTTTTTCATCAATAAAAGATTTTCTTTGTTGATTAAAAAAAAAAAAAAAGGTGTTTCAAGGCAAAATCACAAACAGGTAAAGTGAATTTTACACTAAATGATATTTAGTACATGAATATAAAATATAATAAAATAAATCAAGTGATAAATATTATTTCTCTTAAAATCCAAGAGAAGTTTGTTTCCTACTAGTTGCCACAAGAAATAGAGAGCTACTACATTTTAATGAAATAGTTAACCAAAACTCTTCACCTCTATATAGAATCTATACCTTTATATAGTCCCTTATTTATTAAGAGAATGATTGGAATTGTCTAAATAAGTATATTTTATTTTATTTTTTTATAAAAATATGAATAAAGAAAATAGAGAGGTAATATGATTTAAAAAAAAAAAAATGTTAATATAAGGAATACCAAATAGTGTGTAAATATGATGTGTCAAGCAAGTCTAGCATAGTAAGTCCTACTTAGTTTTTATAGTGTCGATACATTTAGGCGGTGAAACAAAATTGATAATAATAAGACTACCACAGGAGTTTTGAACTTCGAGCAGTCACTGTTCAAATCAGTCTGCACACCAACAACAACTATGTAGATTGAATTGAGTAAACTTCCATTTCAGAAGACAGTAGGGATTTTCATTCTGAAGTACAACGAAAAACAAGCTTTTTAAATAGCCTTACATAAAGCAGTTTATATTATACATTGGTTCACAACTTCATAACATATAGAAAATAACAAAACAGCAACAAACAACAATAACAAACAAAGTCTCACACTCACATACCATCTTCTTTAACAAGTTCATAAGAAGAAGCACATCACACAAAAGCACACAGAAAACAAATAACAAGCACAGATACTTATTGATGAAACAAAACCCAGGTGGTTCAGTTTAATGTTGGGACGATCCAGATTGGTGGAGGCAGGAACATGTGAGCCAGATTTGGGACATAATGCTGCGAGATAGTTTTATCCACCATGTTGTAGACACCAATGTCATAAGCCCCTGTGGCATCATACGATGTCCCCGCCATAAACGCAGCAGTGCCATCATCTGTGTAGTAAATGCAGTTTGGCATGCACCCTCTGGGGAAATCAGAAGCCACCACAGAGAGTGAATGGTTATCCCCCAAGAACAAAGCACAATCACCGATTCTATCCATCTCAACCCATTTCAAACGGTCACGATTACGAGAACTACTAACATGATCACGTTCAACAAGCCTGTAAACCCTAAACTTAGTGGTCCAATAATTTCCACCTTCTGCTGGATCAATTAGCCTTATAACATGCCAAAGATCTCCCTTAGGTGATTCCACAAGGTACTTCTTGCTATGCGGATGCAAAAAAACACAAATGGTTGGTGCAACAGACTCATCATGCATTATAGTACTCGGTCCTCTAACATCACAAGAGTATACTTGTCCCCAAACATCCATTGCATAAAACCTGTCTTTGTGGTAAATAATGTCCTGAAACGACCTGTAAGGCTTGCCATTAATAAAACGCCATTCTTTAGCATTAGAATTAGCATTAGCATTAGCATTAACAGTAGTAGTAATTCGAAGTACCGCCAATTTTCGCCCACTGCCATAGATGATGGCAATATCGTAATTCGATGAATCCGGGTCGGCTGATAATACAGCCTTGTGGATGTAGTACTCGCTGAAACGATCGGAATTGGTATCATCATCAATGATGATAATGTCTCCCATGAATGACGGGAAGAGAAGCTTCATTCTGCTGGAGAATGGGTTTATAAGGCCAATAACAGCAGTCCTGACATCTAAAGTGATTAACCAACCATGAGAAGAGCCACAACACCTCCTCCGGTAAGGTACGGGAAGCTCAGTTTCGCATATTCCGGGCTTGGTGAGGCTGTATAAACCACGTCTCATGCGACTGTTATTGCTGGTGGGGATCATGAGGAGAGGTAGCTGAAGATTATTTTTTACTTCAATTCGTTTGTGGTGATTCTCCTGTGTGATCCTACGCCAGTTAGGGGAGACACCACCAAAGCGGATGTAGTCTTGGAGAGACACCATCTTGTCCAAAATATTGTCAACAAGGTTCTGGGGAAGCCATGCCCATGTTGAGTTTGAGTTCGGATCCGGAATAACTTCCATCTCTTTCTCTACCTCCATTCACTGTTTCACGGACTTGAGTATCAAGAAACCACCACAGAATAGAACCAACTACAGAACTAATCGCACAAAATACAAGGGAAGCAATTTGAGCAAGTGAAACAATCTTTCTTTTTTTTCCTTCTAAAATTTTATTTTGTGGTTGGTTCTTTGTTCTACAATTACTGGTACCAAGTTTGTCTAGGAACCAAAAATTAACATTTATGATGTATATGAACACGATACGAACATGTGCAAACTAGAACAGGATCAAATTATTGAAGCTAAAACCTGAAAATTTGTTTTCTTGAATGCAATTCACAAGCAAAATCTGTTAGGAGGATATATAAACAAAATATAAACCAAGAGTTGATATGTGATGAACACTGAATTTAGTCCTTTTTATTTAGCATCAAGCCAATCCATTGGGAAACCAAAAATTGGTATACATTTATTAGAATACACAGATGCAAAATTAGTACAGGATTAACTTATTAAGGGAAATATATGAAAATTAAAATTTTCTGGTCCAATTTAAGGTGAAATTGGTTTAAATGAATATGATACATAATTAAGTAAGATAAGCAATGAAATCTAAATTCATGCGTCTTAACGTAATAAATTTAACTTTGATTGTTCAAACATCAAAGAATAGAGATTCATTTACCAAAAATCATCTACACACAGAGAGAGAGAGAGCAGATCGAGGGAAAAAAGCACTACCAAGTTGTTGTTAGATGATTTCTGAGTGCTACTAGGATTGAGTGGTGTCTTTAAACTCGATCTGGAATTGTCTTAAAACACAAACTTTCATACAGATGTTTGATGAAAAAAAAAAAAAAAAAATTGTGAAATATCAAATCCAGGTAGTTTGCATGTGTACCCTAGTGTTGGTAATATCAACCTATTAGGCAACCAAAACTAAATTTACATTTATGATTACACACACACACACACACACATAAACTACGAGGATGAGATCAACCTTTAGAGGTCAAATATATGAAGACCTTGATTGAATCCAATTTCAAAAGTGAAATCTGTGAGGATAGACAAGACATAAAGAAAATGATAAAAGATGGAAAGGAAGGCGGAACTAGTGAATTCTTAAGCTTATCCCATCAGGGAACCAAAAAGTGTTGTATACATTGATTGTTTTACCCACATACACCACTAAGTGCCAAAAAAAAAAAAAAAAAAAAAAAAAAAAAATTGTATATCAAGTTCAAGTAAATGTAAGAAAAATCTGACTTTTCTTCTCCAATTTCACAACTAAGATCTGCTTGGATGAGCAAGATATAACTAGGTCCAGCTCATGATTTTAGATAAAATATCAGCCCATATATGATATATCTGTAAATATCGGCATCAAAAAGTTTAAAGTTTTGATACAGAGATGAATTACTGTAATCTATTTCAAACCCAAAAACCGAACTATAAAAATATTATATAAAGAAAGAGACTAAAAATGAAAATGCAAAAAAGCTTGAAAAAGAAAAAAAGAAGAAAAACATTACCCAATTTTTTTATGAACTGAAATCTGAGTGAAAGTGACTGCACTAACAACACTAATTTTCAGACAGATCTTGAAGGAAAAGATGGTATATATATAGAGAGAAGCAACCCTAAGTAGGGTTATTGTGATTCGATGATACTGAGGCGTAAAAGCATTAGGCTCCGTTTGTTTTCAGATATAGAGATGTGGAGGGTTGATAGCTTTAGCCGAGACTCGGTGCCTAAATTGAGAAATTAGGGAAATGGTAATGGGGTTAAGCTTGGATTGGTTTGGTTGCTGAAGCGAGCATAGTGTGAAGCTGAGCTAGATGGGTCCACAAAACCGTTACGTTTTGGGTTGCCAGATAATCACCCTGTTCAAATTTTGGCATCTTAAGTGTGCATTAACCAATCAAAATGTAAGAGAAATAAATGCTAGCATTCAATTTTAAGTAGAAGCTTAGTTGTAAATTTCGTTTATATGTCATGATATATTGAGGGAACGAGATAATTAAGTGAAAATTAGGGGAAAAAAATTTTTGACGGATTTTTCTCCAAGAAAATAAAAATAAAATCAATAATGTTAGGGATCATAAAAGAAAATCTAAAATCAATAATGTTAGGGATCATAAAAGAAAATCATGAAAAACTTTCATAAAAATCGTTCATCGTTGGATTAATTGTAGTGTTTTATTTTAAGTCATACAATCACTCTTGAATTTGCGTAGTATTACTCAAAAAAAAAAAAAAAAAACAAAAAACAAAACAAAACAAAACAAAAGGATAAGATGTTACATGTAATATTTTTCTTGTTTAAATTCTATATACTTCTTTTGAAAAAATCGTAGGTCAACAAAAATGAGAAAAGAATAACAATAATAGAAAGAAAGAATTAAGAGAGAAATATTGTGAAAATTAACAATATTGTAATTATCTAAATCTGTCAAATCATTTTACTCTTTTTGAAAAATATTTAAAGATTTTGCATTCTCATTTCAATAAAAATTTAAACACATTATGCTTTTAACTTGCGCAAATTAATTTAATTTACTAAACTTTTTTTGGGTTCAAATTTACTAAAAATTGTTATGAACATAATGATGTGATGTATTTATTTATTTATTTTTTGATGGGAAAAATAAAATTTTATTGATGAGGCCATTAAGATTAAAGGATACATCAATAAATTGATGAGAAGAAGTTATAAAGAGTTAGTCGAGCATCCTATTAGGCTCTGTAAATTTGACGGTTGTTTTCATTGTAATTTACAGATTTAGCAAAATTTCTACTACATGTCTTATATAAGTATAGACCCACTTATCTTTTGTGGTCTAGCATTTTTTCATAAATTGTAGTTTATTCAAATGATGTTCCTATATATACTGTGCACACTTTATTATTTGATCGTATCATTACTTCTTTTTTTTATGAATGGTATCCCGGGCACAAAATCTTCACAATGCAATCTATTTATTTATTTATTATTTTTTTTTTCAACATTGTACATTGTACATTTTAAGTGTCAATTAAATTTCAATATGTCGGAGTTTTGACATATATCAAAACAACATGCAAATTTACTCGTCTTTTTTTACTTTTTTTTTATAAAAAAAATGGAGAAATCTAAGAAATTGACAATATCTCATTTTCGGAGGAGGAGAAATCTAAAGATATCGACAATATCTCATCTTCGATGGAGATTCTGACATGACAGCAAATTTTCGTATTAAAAATCTTTGTCGGAGCTTCTGTTATGACCGTTAATTTTGGTATAAAAGATCTTTGTTGAAGTTTCTGTTATGACCGTTAATTTAGGTGTGTAACTAAAAATCTTATCGTTGTCGGAACTTTAATTATGACGGTTAATTTTTGTATTAAATACTTATTTAGATTTAGATAATAGGAGTTTGCATTTATGTATAATCTGAGAAAAAAGAAACTATGCACCAAAAAACCAATCGTACATTTTATATAAAATATAATTATGTTTAACTTCAGGGGAATGAACTGCTTGCAGGGAAACTAGTGGTGATTACTCTTTTGGGTTATAGCAAAGATTAGTCACCCACCGGTGTGACCCTGCGGGACTGTGATTCTTTCCAGGAGTGTAACTAGTAAACTCTTTTGTTTTTTTTTTTTTGGTTTGTCTTTTTCTGTTTTTTGTTTTGTGGCAAAGAAAATTTATTGGTGTAAAACACACAAATACATACTATCTGCTTATTAATTGATACTATTTCACTTTGCAATGGTTTTTGTGGGGGAGGAGATAAAGGCTTAGCGTCCAATTCTTTGAATGGATTGGCCTACTTTTGAACGGAATATGATTCTTTTATAATATATATATATACATATATATTTTTGATAATTCAATATCCGGTCCACTATATGAATTAATTTCACTGTTCACTATAAGACTATCAATTAAAGTCGCATTGCAATTTTTGCACAAAAACTCTCACATGAAAGTGGGGCGCACGCATGTGGGACCCATGTGATGAGACCCTCCTTATTTGAAAGCTTTTGACACAAGTTTTTTCTGTAATTAATATTTCTCTTTGCAATAATATATTTGTAAAGTAATAATTAAAATTATTAGAAGGATGATTGTGTTTTGAACTTCAAACATTTATTTAAATTATGTTTTAAGCTTAAATGACTTGTTTAAATTAAAAAGGTGCACATCGTAAAAAGTTGTTACAACGATTTTTATGGTGAAACACTACAACAAAATGCACATTTGGCGACCAAATTTGGTGACTAAAACATTTTTGGTCGCCAAAAGTCAGACTTTTAGCGACTAATTTTCTTATTGGTCGGCAATGTTGTGAATTTTAGCTACTAAAATTTTTTAGTAGCCGTATAATAGCCATTGGCTACTAAAACAAAATTTAGTCGCTAAAAATATTCAAAATAGGCGACCAAAAAGTATTTTAGTAGCCATATAATGGTTATTGGCGACTAAAAAGTTTTTAGTCGGCGTTTGTCAAAATTTTAGGCTACTAATTCTACTTTTAGTCGGCGTACGCTGCCTTTTGCCGACCAAAAAATTTTCGTCGCTAAAAAAAAGGGTTATTTTTTTGGGAACTCTTTGCCGACTAAATAATTTAGTCATTGATTAATTAGTTTTTGTCGACAAAAGAAATATTTAGTCACTAAAGACAGGAAATTTGTTTCGGAGAGAAGCGTAAATATTAGCGCCCTCCCCTTTGTTTCACACACACACAGAGACCACTCACCACAAAACCTAACGTCGGCTCCACCATCGCACGTCGCTGGCCACCGTCGCCCCCCATTATCGCAGGTCGCTACTGCTAGAAATCATCACTGCCACTGCTGCAAATCACAGGTTTTTGTCTCTCTCTCTTTCTCTCTCTCTCTCTGTCGCTTCGGTCTTCTCCCTCTATCAATCTGGGTCTTCTCTCTTTCGAGCCATCTCTCTATTTCTCTCTCTCTCTCTCTCTCCCTCTCTTCCCGTATTTCACCATCTCTCACACTTAATCTAGGGTTTATTTTTTGTGTTAATTTCGTAAATAGGCTTGGTTGAAGTTTTTGATTTGTACGAAATTATTTAATTCTTCATGTCCAAAATGGGTTTAATTTTAGTTTTGTGGGTTTGATTTTGTTCTTATGAAATTATGGATTTATTGTGTTTGAATTGAAATTATGGATTTTAGTTTTATGGGTTTATTGGATTTTTTTTGTGGGTTTAATGCTGTGACTCACACACTCTCTCTCACTCTCTTGTAGTTCCAATGACTTCTTCCATGTCCACTGCCTTGCTAGTCAAATGAAGACTCTATTTCTCGACCTCTCTCTGATCGGGTAGATTCATTTGAAGAATGAAGTATTAAGGACTTGAAATCTCTTTCTGCTGAGCACTTGAAACCCCAATATTATACTAAACCATTACTGAAGAATTCACTTGAACTATATCTTTTTTATTTTTTATTTACTTATTTATTTATTTTTCATGGGATTTTCGTCCACTTGAATTTCATGTCGTTAACAACTACTACGTATGTTGCTGATTCAAAAACAATCCTGAACTACAAAAAGACTAGGTGTATTCAATTTTATGGAAGTTTTGAGTAGTGTTAAATGTTACTTTATCACCTCTATGATATCTGTAGAGCTGAATACAACCCAAAAAATGATTTGTTGGATCTAGAGTTCATGCTGAAAGGTAAATGGTACGAGCGGAAAGATGTGGAGGTAAGATCTAACTTCTATATGAAGTTTCACCTCTTGTTGTACCTTTTAAGCTATGAACATCTCTTTTTTTTTTTGGTTTTTGCCAATATATAGATTGAATATTGTTGGCTTTTTTCTTCCAATATTTTTCTCGTGCCACTCTATTGTTGGTGCTTCAAATGTGGAGGCATTACAAATTGCACTATATCCAAGTCATAGCATAAAATTTGAATTCCAGCTAATTCGAGAAGTATGGAGGTTGCATGTGTTTTTATTGTGGAAAGGGGTTAAATCATAGTGAAACAAGTCATGATAGAACTGGTTCCTCTCTAGTTGAATATGTAATATGTGATCAAGGTTGTTCATAATTATTTCTTAGGAAAAACAAACAAAAAACAAAATTAAGTTTTAGAGGACAATCATATCACTATCCCTTTTTTCTTTTTTGTTTGTAGACTATAGTGGTAGTCATCCTTAATCGTGTTGTGATTTATTTCATGTTTAGAATCTTGGAGTTCCTAACTAACTTTTGACCTTATTTACGTTCTGCAGGTTGTAAACAGTTGAGGAGATGTTCTTCAATGTAGTCATTACATGCCTATTATTCGACCAGAAGGAAAGGCTATGCCTTGTGTAATTTACTGCCATGGCAATAGGTTAGCAAATAAATTTGGCTGAATAGAAATTGTGGTGTCATGTTTTAAGAGCTTGCTAATTACGTTGCACTATACATATATTGTAAAATTTCAAAACATTGTATTGTGAGAATCAAATTTTGGTAGTTCAAAAAAGAACTAAAGGTCCTCACTTGATAGAAAACTTCTTGTTCTCACAAGAAGAAATACATCTAACCATATGGGCACTCACTAAGGAACCAAGGTCTGAAATGACATTATTTATTATGCCAGAAAAACTATATTGTGTTTGAACTCAGTTTGAAAAGGTAGGCTTTTGACCTTAGTTCGAACTAAGAAACAGGCAAGTGATTGCAAATGCTCTTCATCTACTTTTTTTCTCAACGATGACATGATCAAGGCTATTTTTTCTTTAATATTTAGATCTTATGAACATTAGCCTGGTATATAATTGAATTAGCTTTTACAAATTTTTTTTTTCCTCTAATTTTTTTTTACTACCTTCTTTTGTCTTGATTTTACACCAGTGGATGCAGGGCTGATGCGAGTGAAGCTGCTATAATATTTTTGCCTTCAAATATTACTGTATTCACCCTTGAATTCTCAGGGTCTGGACTTTCTGGAGGACAACACGTCACTCTTGGGTGGAATGAAGTAAGTGGCTGAGAAATTTAATTATATTTTATTAATATAAAGTCTGTGAGGAGGGATTTTATGATGTCCACACTTTGCACTATATACCAAGTCATCTAAACGACGTGGTGTCAAGACTCATAACCCTCTTGCAGGGTACAAATGGTCATCCTAATATTCGGTAAGAATTTTATTGATAAGCTACTGCAAGTTCTACAAAAAAAAAATGTTTCATATTGACATTATTTTGTACGATGAACCTAGAATTGTTTTCTAAAGTTCCTATGCAAACCTATTAGAACGTTGATTATGGGGATTGTGCTTCTTTTTTTTTTTTTCCTCCTTTTGTGCTTCGAATAGGTTTTGAGGCATAATGTGAGTAGACTTAGCAGGTGAGGATATGGTTTTTCGATACATTACGCAAAGGACTTCATTCTGATTTTCATAAGGTAACCACATGATTTCAATGAAATATTAACTTTTCCATAATTGAGTAGGATGAGCTTATGTCACATATAGTGATGTGTAATAGAATGACAATCATAATAGAGTGACCTGCTATTTGGTCTGTTTTCTGCGCTGCTGCTTATCTGGTCTATTATTTGGTCTGCTTTTTGGTCTGTCTTCTATTCTACTGCTATCTGCTGTTTTAGTGTCTGCTGAGGAGGAGGTTATGATGTATTGGGTGTCTGCCATCTGCTGTCTGCTGCTTAGGCAACACCTGTTTCAGGTGGTTGAGTGGCTGCTAGTTCTAGTGTATTTGTATTAGCGCTGTCATGCTTGTTTTTGCTTGTTTTGTCACTGTATCTGTTGGTCCCTCACTCCTTAATTTTTGGTTGTTGCTGTCTTATGATGGCCCTTGCATTTTCCCCCTCCCTCCTCCCCCCTGCCCCCCAAACTTTATTGTTGTCTCTCTTTCTTTCTTGTAAGGTTTTTCCTCATCAATAAAGTTTGTGTTCATCAAAAAAGAAAAAGAAAAAAAAGAATGGCATACACAATGACTTTAATACATACAAAAGCATAAAGCATTTGTTGAAGTTTGAAATATTGATGATGACATATGAATGATACCTGTATTTTGATATCGACACATTATCAATTCCATGACTTGTTAAGAGTTTTAATCTAGAGAGTTCAAACATTTGGAATTGGCTTGTAGAAGATGAAATCAATGTAGTCCTAATATGTGGTTTTTCAATATATGATTCCTTGTTGCAACTCATTGCCGTGATGGAAATGATAAACATATTGAGCTTTGTTATAGCATTATTCAATTCAAGTTTTATTTGGTTGTGTTCTTAATGTTAGTGTCCACGCAAACAGGGGTTTGCAAAATGGAAAAAAAAGAAAAAAAATAGTGGGACACGTGGAGCGAAGGGAGTAAAAGAAGAAAATTGTGGAAGTGTAAGATTGTGCATTGTTCATAAGAATGTAAGGCAATAAACAGTTACCCGGTGCAGCTATAGAAGAAAGAAGACCGAAAGAAAGCCACTCCCTCCAATTAAAAACAGACCACCTTATCTTTATCTTTATCTTTATGTTAGTTATCATTTATACTATTAGTTATCATAATCCTTCATTGTGCATCTTTAGCGATGTAGAATAAAGGAGAGAAAGAGACAAAGAACACCACAAATGGCCACAACCTTTCCTAACTCAAAATCTTATTGATCGAACTCATTATAACGCCTTATGCATATATAGGGAATTAACCTTAATCAAAGTAGAAAACTAAATCTACTATTATTAAAAACAATAAAAAATATCCTACCTAAATATTTATTTAAGATCTAAACCCTATTCTCTAGTCTTCCTTTTTTCCACTTTGTTCTTAACAATCTCATTTCCTGTTCTTTTTTTAATAAAGACTGAAAGCATCAAAGTTTTAGCACAACTAAAATCTTCCAAACTTGGATCTTCTATGATTTGAGCCGTTGAATAGTCAAGTTCTTAGTCCTCAAAGCCTAGACTTTGTTACCCTTTTCGTTCATTGTCATGTCGTCAACCATGTTTGCCTATGTTTTATTGCATTTAATGGCTATTTGATACTATCTTAAGCTTATGGTAGTTTTGTTAATGGAAAGAATATTTGTTTATTGCCTTAGTTGGATGGACTTTTAATATCTTTGTTTAGGATATTCGTGCTTGTCATTTTTTTTCTTCCCTGTTTTGATAAGTTAATTGATTTTTAGTTCTAATCATCCCACATATGGTTCCCAGATGTCTATGAAACCCTAGGGGCTGCATTAACATACCTCTACATTACCATGAAGTATGCCAAAGTCAATAAACCATAATGTAAATGCACTCAAGATCACAACATTGGATGGAAAAACATAAGCTTTGGTCAGTAAAGATTATGTACCTACCAATAGTTCTTCATGTTTACTCTCTATACTTCTTTTAAACTCAATTATGCAGTAGTAGTACCAATCATTATTCCTAGAACACAGCAAACTAATAATATAAATGATTAGCCAAAAAAGGCCTTTGAGGGCTGAAAATTCAAAGCAGCCCCCGAACCACTCTATGGATGCCACGGGTAGCTTCCTTGTGTCAAATACGATCTGTGGGGATAGACGGGATGTAATTACCACGTGTGGGTTGGGAGTTGGTGTGAAAAGTGCCATAAACTTAGCCGAAAAAGGCCTTTGAGGGCCAACAATTCAAAGCAGCACCTGAACCACTCTATGGATGCCACGGGTAGCTTTCTCGGGTCAAATAGGACCTGTGCGGTCAGACGGGATGTAATTAGCACGCGTACGTTGGGAGTTGGCGTGAAAAACACCAAAAATTTAGTTGAAAAAGGCCTTTCCGGGTTGAAAATTCAAAGCATCCCCCAAACTATCCTATGGATGCCACGGGTAGCTTCCTCATGTCAAATAGGACTTGTGGAGATAGACGGGATGTAATTACCACACGTAGGTTGGGAGTTGGCCTGAAAAATGCCAAAAACTTAGCCGAAAAAGGCCTTTCAGGGCTGAAAATTCAAAGCAGCTCCCGAACCACTCTATGGATGCTATGGATAGCTTCCTTGTGACAAATAGGACCTGTGGGGATAGACGAGATGTAATTGGCACTCGTAGGTTGGGAGTTGGCGTGAAAAACGTCATAAACTTAGCTGAAAAAGGCCTTTATAGGCTGACTATGTTGCACAACCTTTTAGGACTGAGTTTCCTGACTCGTAATGCAAATCTCAACATTTAAAAGGTCTGCAATTGTACCAGATGGAATGTAATTTGGACCCATAGGTTGGGAGTTAGAGCCAAATACGCCCTAAACTTAGTCGAGAAAGGGCATTTTGGGAGAAAAAATTCAAAACAGCCCCCGAACTACCGTGTGACTCTCATGGACAGTTCGCCCATGACAAATAGGACTTGTGACAATTGACGGAATGTAATTCGGACCCGTAGGTTGAGAGTTAGAGCTGAATACGCCCTAAACTTAGTCGAAAAAGGGTGTTTCGGGGGCAAAAATTCAAAACAGCCCCCAAACGACTGTGTGGCTTACACAGATAGCTTCATCATGACAAATAGGACTTGTGAGAACTGACGGAATGTAATTCGGACCCGTAGGTTGGGAGTTAGAGTCGAATACGCCCTAAACTTATTCGAAAAAGGGCGTTTTGTGGGCGAAAATTCAAAACAGCCTTCGAACCACCGTATGTCTCACACAGATAGCTTTGTCATGAAAAATTGGACTTGAGAGAGCTGACAGAATGTAACTTGGACTCGTAGGATGAGAGTTAGAGCCGAATAACCCTAAACTTAGTCGTAAAAGGGCGTTTCAGGGTGAAAATTCAAAACAGCCCCCGAACCACCATGTGGCTCGCATGGATAGTTCCCCCATGACAAATAGAACTTGTGACAACTAATGGAATGTAATCCGGACCCGTAAGTTGGGAGTTAAAGCCGAATACGCCTTGAACTTAGTTGAAAAAGGGTGTTTTGGGGGCAAAAATTCAAAAAAGCCCCCGAACCACTGTGTGGCTCACACGAATAGCTTTGCCATGACAAATAGGACTTGTGAGAGCTGACAAAATGCAATTCAGGCCAGTAGGTTGGGAGTTAGAGGTGAATACGCCCTAAACTTAGTAGAAAAAGGGCGTTTTGGGGCCAAAAATTCAAAACAGCTCCCGAACCACCGTGGTTCACACGGACAGTTCCCTCATGATAAATAAGACTTGTGACAACCGACGGAATGTAATCCAGAACCGTAGGTTGGGAGTTAGAGCTGAATATGCCATAAACTTAGTTGAAAAATGGCGTTTCAGAAGCGAAAATTCAAAACAGCCCCTGAACAATCATGTGCCTCACACAGATAGCTTTGCCATGACAAATAGGACTTATGAGAACTGACAGAACGTAATTCGGACCTGTAGGTTGGGAGTTAGAGCCGAATACGCTATAGTCGAAAAAAGGGCGTTTGGGGGGTGAAAATTCTAAATAGCCCCTGAACCACCGTGTGTCTCACATGGACAGTTCCTCCATAACAAATAGGACTTCTGACAACTGGCAGAATGTAATCCGGACCCGTAGGTTGGGAGTTAGAGCCGAATACGCCCTAAACTTAGTCGAAAAAGGGCGTTTCAGGGGCAAAAATTCAAAACAGTCCCCGAATGACCATGTGGCTCACACAGATAGCTTTGCCATGACAAATAGGGCTTGTGAGAACTGACGGAACATAATTAGGACTTATAGGTTGGGAGTTAGAGCCGAATACGCCCTAAACTTACTCGAGAAAGGGCTTTCCGGGGGGCGAAAATTTATAACAGCCCTAAATACGCATACACTTAGCCAAAAAACTCGCAACACTTAGTTTAAAAAATGACAACTTTATGAAAATAACATCTACATATTCTAATAATTGCCTTTATATATTTATAGGATGAAGAAATTACAGATTACATTGTTTGTACAGTTGGTTGGAATAAATATTACACGATACATATATATATATACTTTTTTTTTATTTCCAAGAAGACATTTCTCGGTTGTTCTAGCTTAAATGCATGTTAGAACATGTTTCATATGGCTGATTGAATTGATATCTTGTAACCAATTCTAATGTTTCGTTTTTTTGTTTTTCTTTGTAGATGGCTTTGTTGCATGGACTTGTGGATAATCTATATTGGTGTATGGAAAAGAATTTTCACTTTTGTGTAGAACTAATATAATACTTTTGTCGTCCTCATCTTTTGTGTAGTTCATTATTATTGATACAGAATTTTTTTGGCAATCAATAGATAATGACTGTCGTGGTACATAGGTCACTTTCTATCATGGTACATATATACCATTTGTCGGCGTACATATAGGACGTTTTGTTATGGTCTATAGAAAACTTTTGTCGTGGTACATATATCACCTTTTGTCGTGGTACAAATTACGATGGCAATTTGTACCATGCCAAATGGTAATTTTGCTTGGTAGTAACTGTATTTTTTGTATACACAGGGCTTTGATTTTTATATGATATATTTTGTACGGAATTATTATTTTAGTTTGGACAATAGTTGATTTGTATGAACTTTGACATTTAAAGTTATTTATTTTTGGTATATGTGGAATGATTGATAGTATGTACCATTTTGTTTATATACGTATTATAGGTTGCATTGAATATAGACAGGTTGTGGAGAAATTATAATTTTGCGATAAAACATAATATCATGTTTTTGGCGACTAAACAATTAGTAGCTATAAAGAAATCGGGAAAAGACATTGGCGACTAAAAGGTTTGTAGAAAAAAAAAATAAATAAATAGACATTTGGCGACTGAAAGTTTAGTAGCCAAAAGAAAATCAAACATTTGTCGATTAAAATATTTCGTAGCTAAAAATAAAAAAACTAAAGGATAAAAACACTTTTGCCGACTAAAATTTGAGTAGCCAAAAATGTAGAACTTTAGGTGACCAAATATTTAGTAGCCAAAAGATGAACTCTTTGCCGACTAAAAATTTAGCAGCCAAAGATGTAGGACTTTCGGCGACTAAATTTTTAGTAGCCAAAATAAGAACTCTTTGCCGACTAAAATTTTAGTAGCTAAAAATGTGAGACTTTAGGTGACTAAAAGTTTGGTCGCCATAAATGGTCTAATTTAATTTAATGTCCAACCTTTTGACGACTAAAATTTTAGTTGGAAATTGTATACATTTGGCGACAAAAATAATTTTAGCCGCTAATAACCTTTGCCGAGAATTTTTTGGTGACTACTTTTGCAACCAAATAATTTAGTTGCTAAAATCATTCGGCGACTAAAAATTAACTTTTGACGACTAAAAATTTAGTCGCCAAAAGTGAAAATTCTTATAGTGAAAGTTACGAAGTTCTGTAGTAAAAGTCATGAATAATGAAATTGTGGCGCACACCTTTAAAATTATGAATGACAAAATTATATTTTTTGTGATTAGCAAAATATATATATATATTTTTATGATAAACAAAAAGTTTGTAATAAAAATTATATTTGTTGTGATAAAAATTATACTTTCGTATAAAGTGCATACTATACGCACCTTTTTTTGAGCTGCACATGGTATCCTTTTCCTTTAAACTACCATTGCTGAATTAGAGGAAATTTCATTTTACCACTCAAACTATACCTCGATGATTAATTTAAATCCTATACTTCTTATATTTTTAATTTTATACCTAAACTATTTGATTTTGGATCAATTTCACCCCTTCTGTTAACTGTCGTTTATAAACAAATGAAAGTTGCTGACGTGGCATCGAAATTTCATTTGAAATTTTATTTTGCCCCCCCAAACTATCTCAAAAATATCGACTAGACCTCCAAACTTCATATTGTTTAGGATTTAATTGATATTTTGGACCGTAAAATGAAAATGAAGACAGTAACAAGTGACGTCTAATTATACATGGTGTAAACACCCCATTTTTGACCGTCCTCAAGGCTTGGACGTCACCGTTTGAACACTCGGTGATTATCCATGTTTGTGTTCGTTCGGAGTTCTCGGAGGTCTTGGCTCGCGCGCCTTGCCTTAGGATCTCCGAACTCGACTGTTTAGTGTCAGGTTTTACACCAAACACTTGTGTTTTGCCTTGGAGGGGCAGGGAATGCCTTGTGAGGCATCCCCACACACCACCGGCAGTGGCTAGAGGTCACCGGCCGGTTTTTGCTGCCATCGACACATTTTGTTGCCGGTCGGCACTCTTTGTTGCAGGTCGGCACTATTTGTTGCCGGTCGGCACTATTTTTTGCCAAAATGACATTTTTGGGCAGCCGACCACTGTTCATCTACTTTATGTAGATATTTTGTGCCAGCTGTGATAGCTGGCACCAACTCTGCCTCCCTCCATACACGTGTATGGAGGGATCTCCCTCTAAGCAAGCTTGTTGTATAAGCTTTGCAAGAGGGAGTTCTATAAAAGGAAGGCTCTCCTCTTGGCTCTAGGTTAGAGACTTGGAAGCAAAAACCAGAGGTTCTACATATAGATACATCCTATCTCTATATCTCCCTCTCTCTCCTCCTTTGTGTGTGTTTCTTGGCCTAAAAGTGTGTTTTTACCTTACTTTTACACCAATACACACACTATTACACCTAGCTTCGAGATTGAGGGACTTAGGGGGTTGATTCTTGAGTTTTTGGACTGATTTTGATCAAAAAAAGAGGGCAGGGCCATTTGTTCTTCAAAGGTTCTTCAAGGGTGAGCATCTTGCTTTATATTCCCCAAACTTGCAATAGTTTTTACCTATCTTGCTTGCTGATTTAGCTTTCGTGTACAACATAAAAAAGGCTTATATTTTCATGCTTTAGAACTTTCATTAAGGTCATTTTGTGGTTTGAGTGCAAACTCACCCTATTAGGCCTTGTTTGGCCCATTTTGATGCCTCTTTGGTAAGGCTTTGTTTACTTCAGTGTTTTGATCTCCTCACCACTGAAAACCACTGTATTTTCAGTGGTAAGGAAGGTGGTTTGAAGTCTTGCATAGAGGAGGGACACCCGTCTCCCTTCATTGTTTTGTTTCCTTGCTTTTTGGCTTAAAAGGGTAGCATGTGTGCTTGATCATTTTTGGCCTCATTTCAGAAGTTTTTTGGGTATTTTAGGTCATGTATGACCTTTTTTTTGGCCGGATTTATGTCTCTTTGCATGCTTAAAGTACTTGCTTTGTATTGCTCCATTTGGCCTAGAAATGCCCCTTGTGCTTAGGCCATGATTCTTGCATATATTGGCATGGTTCCATGAAGGTTTTGGTATTATTTCGTCATGTTTGAGGTCTGTTGGTCATCTATTTCAGCCATGTTTGCCTTGTTTGATGTTATCTCTTTGTGTTTTGGCTTATAATCTTTGAGTATGTTGACCTCTAGCATGCATAGTTTGGACCATCCTCATGTTTTGGCATCATTTAGGACCATATTTCAGTCCATAAATCATGCTCATATGTGTGCATTTGTGACCTCTTTTGTGCCTTGAAGGCCTACCCTCTTATGCCTACACATGAGCCTTAGTGCATACACCCCTTTGGAGCCATCTTAGCTGCCATATTAGGAGGGTTTGGAGCCCTATTTTGCCTGTAAAAATTCTGTTTCTTACTTGTCTAAATCATGCTATGATTGGTCATGTTATGGGAGTGAGGTACCTCCTTTCTTGTGCCTTAGTTTTGAGACCATTGGCTTGCATGTTGGCATGAGAGTTTGTCCACCATTTTAGGCACTTTTGGCCACTGTTTTAAGATGGTTTGAGGTCTGCCCCTTTATGGTTTATGGTCACCCTTGCATGCTTATCTCATGTTTGTTGCATAATTGCTTCATTAAGTGTTGTAACATGTCGATCCCATTGCCTAAACGGCCCATGTTTGCACTACATTTACATCTCGTATGCCTAACATTGCATGCTTGCCATACTAGTTGCACCACACTTGGCATGCCTTGCATCTTAGTATCATGTCGCATTTTAAGCCATGTTTGCATAACATGCATAGCATTATTTGGTTTGGGGTGTCAAGCCAAATGTGGGGATCAAGGGACATTCATACTTCAAGTGATGTAATGTGCCTTGATTCTCGGTCACCGAGACCTTTGACTCTAATTTGAAAAAGCTTTGGTTTTCATTTGTTTGTTGCATGTATCTTTACATCAAGTGGCATATTTGATCCCTTGGGCTATCATGCACCATTGATGGCTCGAGGATCGAGGGCCATGCTTCCCTGAGTT
>NW_021025162.1:747742-762876 GCF_004153795.1 Camellia sinensis
GGTTATAGAAAACTTTTGTCGTGCTACATATATCACCTTTTTGTCGTGGTACACAATTACGATGGCAATTTGTACCATGCCAAATGGTAATTTTTGCTTGGTAGTAACTGTATTTTTTGTATATGCACAGGCTTGATTTTTATATGATATATTTTGTCGGATTATTATTTTATTTGGGCAATAGTTGATTGTATGAACTTTGCATTTAAAGTTATTTTATTTTTGGTATATGTGGAATGATTGATAGTAGTCCATTTTTGTTTATATAACGTTTATGGTTTGCATTGAATATAGACAGGTTGTGGAGAAATTTATAATTTTGCGATAAAACATAATATCATGTTCTTTTGGCGACTAAACAATTAGTAGCTATAAACGAAATCGGGAAAAGACATTGGCGACTAAAAGGTTTGTAAGAAAAAAAAAATAAATAAATAGACATTTGGCGACTGAAAGTTTAGTAAGCCAAAAGAAAATCAACATTTTGTCGATTAAAATATTTCGTAAGCTAAAAATAAAAAACTAAAGGGAAAAACATACTTTTGGCCGACTAAAAATTTGAGTAGCCAAAAATGTAGAACTTTAGGTGACCAAATATCAGTAGCCAAAAGAATTGAACCTTTTGCCGACTAAAAAATTTAGCAGCCAAAGATGTACGGACTTTTCGGCGACTAATTTTTAGTAGCCAAAAAATAAGAACTCTTTGCCGACTAAAATTTTTAGTCGCTAAAAATGTGAACTTTAGGTGACTAAAAAGTTTGGTCCGCCATAAATGTCTAATTTAATTAATGTTCGCAACCCTTTTTGACGACTAAATTTTAGTTGGAAATTGTATACATTTGGCGACAAAAAATAATTTTTTAGCCGCTAATAACCTTTGCCGATGAATTTTTTGGTGACTAACTTTTGCAAAACCAAACAATTTAGTTTTTAGTGCTAAAAATCATTCGCGACTAAAATTAACCTTTCTGAACGACTTAAAATTAGTCGCCAAAAAGTGAAAATTCTTATAGTGAAAGTTACGAAAGTTCTGTAGGTATAAAGTCATGAATAATGAAATTGTGGCGCACACCTTTAAAATTATAAATGACAAAATTATATTTTTTGGTGATTAGCAAACTATATATATACTATTTTTTATGATAAACAAGTTTTGTAATAAAAATTATATTCTGTTGTGATTAAAATTATACTTTCGTATAAAGTGCATACTATACGAACTCTTTTTTTGAGCTGCACATGGTATCTTTTTCCTTTAAACTACCATTGCTGAATTAGAGGAAATTTCATTTTCACCACTCACTATACTCGATGATTATTTTAAATCCTATAACTTCTATATTTTTTAATTTTATACCTAAACTATTTGATTTTGGATCAATTTCACCCCTTCGTGTTAACTGTCGTTTATAAACAAATGAAGTTGCTGACGTGGCAATCGAAATTTCATTTGAAATTTTATTTTGCCCCCAAAACATCTCAAAAATATCGACTAGACCTCCAAACTTCATATTTGTCTTTAGAGATTAATTGATATTTTGGACCGTAAAATGAAGATGAAGACAGTAACAAGTGAACGTCTAATTATACATGGTGTAAACACCCATTTTTCGACCGTCCTCAGGCTTTGGACGTCACCGTTTGAACACTCGGTGATTTAATCCATGTTTGTGTTCGTTTCGGAGTTTCTCGGAGGTCTTGGCTCCGCGCGCCTTGCCTTTTAACGGACTCCGAACTCGAACTGTTTGTGTCAGGTTTTACACCAAAACTTGTGTTTTGCCTTGGAGGGGCAGGAATGCCTTGTGGGCATCCCCACACACACAGGCAGTGGCTAAGGTCACGCGGCCGGTTTTGCTGCCATCGCAACATTTGTTGCCGGTTCGACTCTTTGTTGCAGGTCGGCACTATTTGTTGCCGGTCGTATCACTATTTATTTGCCAAAATGAACATTTTTGGGCAGCCGACCACTGTTCATTTCTACTTTATGGGAGATATTTTGTGCCAAGCTGTGATAGCTGGCATACCGAACTCTGCCTCCCTCCATAACACGTGTATGGAGGGATCTCCCTCTAAGCAAGTTGTTGTATAAGCTTGCAAGAGGAGCCTATAAGAGGAGGTCTCCTCTTGATCTAGGTTCAGAGACATGGAGCAAAAACCAGAGCTTAGAGATATAGATACACCCTATCTCTATACCTCCCTCATCTCTCCCTCCTTTGTGTGGTGTTTTTTGGCCTAAATGTGTTTTTTACCTTACTTTTGACCATTACAACACACTATTACACCTAGCCCGAGATTGAGGGACTGGGGGGTTGATCTTGAGTTTTTGGACTGATTTTGATAAAGAAGAGTCTGGACCATTTGTTCTTCAAAAGGGTTCTTCAAGGGTGACGCATCTTGCTTTATTATTCCCAAACTTGCAAAGTTTTCCTATCTTGTTGCTGATTATCTTTGTGTATAACATAAAAAAGGCTTATATTTCATGATTTAGACTTTCATTTAAGGTCGTTTTGTGGTTTGAGTTGCAAACTCACCCTATTAGGCCTTGTTTGGCCCCCCTTTTGATGCTCTTTGGCAAGGCTTTGGTTTACTTCAGTGTTTTGATCTCTCACCACTGAAACCAGTGTATTTTCAGTGGTAAGGAAGGTGGTTTGAAGTCTTGCAAAGGGGAGGGACACCCGTTCTCGCCTTCATTGTTTTTTTCCTTGCTTTTTGGCTTAAAAGGGTACAAATGTGTGCTTGACATTTTTGGCCCTCAATTTCAAGAAGTTTTTGGGTAATTTTAGTCATGTATGACCCTTGTTTTGGCCGGATTTATGTCTTGCATGCTTAAAGTACTTGCTTTTATATTGCTACCATTTGGCAATAGAAATGCCCTTGTGCTTAGGCCATGATTCTTGCATATATTGGCATGGTTTCCATGAAGGTTTTGGTATTATTTCGTCATGTTGAAGGTCTGTTGGTCATCTTATTTCAGCCATGTTTGCCTTGTTTGATGTTATCTCTTTGTGTTTATGGCTTATTAAGCTTGAGTAATGTTGACCTCTAGCATCCATAGTTTGGACTACCTCATGTTTTGGCATCATTCTAGGACCATATTTGCAGTCATAATCATGCTCATATGTGTGCATTTGTGACCTCTTTTGTGCCTTGAAGGCGTACCTCTTATGCCTAACACATGAACCTTAGGTGCATACACCCCTTTGGAGCCATCTTAGCTGCCATTTAGGAGGGTTTGAGGCCCTATTTGCCTGTAACAAACTTCTGTTTCTTACTTGTCTAAATCATGCTTGAATTGGTCCATGTTATGGGAGTGAGGTTATCCTCCTTTCTTGTGCTTAGTTTTGAGACCCATTGCTTGCATGTTGGATGAGAGTTTTGTCCCACCATTTTAGGCACTTTTTGCCACTGTTTTGGCCCTATTTAGAGCCTGCCGCAAATCATGTGAAGTCCATCTTTTCTCCATTTGCATTGCCACATGTTTGGCTTTATGCTTGGCATAAGGCCCTTGGCCATGCAATGTTGCATCCTTAGCTTGTATGCCTAGGTTGCCAATTGCATCTTGCATTGGCATGCTTGTTTCCTTGACTTGAGCTGATAGGAATTGGGCTTATTTGTTTGATTGTTTGGTTGCATTTCATTTGAACATGAAAGTTGCATACTTGATCTCTTGGGCGACATCAAATAGCATTGGAAATGCGTGATGGTGGTTCGAGAATTCGAGAACACATGCCACCTTTGTAGTCACAAATGATAAGGACATGGTGGTGGCATATATGCTTGTGAATGTGCTGCATGTTGCTTTATGCCTCATGCCCTCTGTTGCTGTGAATGTTTGGCAGGTTCCGCGTACTTACCTGTCCGACGGCGAGATAGTATGTGCCTGGAACAACGGATGCATAAAACAGCCAGCCGATGATTCTTGCTTTGTGCCTAGATTACAACTACCTGGGGCAATAACTTCGCCGGTTGCAATCCTTTCTGCAGCATGTGCCACACGATTAAGAAGCATCCTTTGAGGTTTTTTTGGTTAAACCTCTCAGAGGGTGAAGGAAGGAACTAGAGGCACGCTCCAGCATGACGGCGCATTTCCCTCGAGGCATTTATTTTGTTTCTTAGTTAGTTTAATAATTGCTTTTTGAATCTAGGCAATTTTAGTAATATTTAATTAGCTTGCGTAGTTAATTAATTTGTAATATTTATTGGTCCTCTCCGAGTGAGGGGCAGAATCTGTAATAAGTGTGTGTGGTTGGATGTTATTTTGCTGCAATCCCTTCTTTCTTCCCTTTTATCTTACCCTGCTCTTGGATGATGTGTAGACTTTTAATTTAGAACCTTTTGCTAGCTCATCTTCCATAATTATACGTTATGCTATGCATGGTGCATTCATCTTATGCGCATTAGGCCTGGAACATCAGCTAACTGCAATTCTGTATCTTTCTCAATTCCAGTAATTGTGAATAGGCTCGAGTTAGATCGTGCATTTCAACTGCCATGTTTTAGGTTAGCCCGAGGCCTGCCTATGATTGCATTTTTGCATGATGCATTAGCCATTTTTAACGATGAACTAGGACATGCATGTTGCGTGACTAGTTTAATTCTGTTTTGGCACGGGTACGATTCAATATTTAATGGCTTTAGCATCCCGCATGGCGGTGAGATGTTGCCATGACAGTATGCCCTGCCCATGCGGCTAAGTGCTTATGTGTTAAATTGTTTGAATGCCTGTGGTCGGAAGGTTGGATTGGTTTGAGTTGAACAAACCGTTGAAATCGTATTTTAGCTACTTGCGAGTAGCAAATTCCAAAAGCGCTTTTGTCAAACAACGGATATGCAAATGCTTATTCAAATTTAGGACCATCTAATAATTGTTGCTCGCGCGCATAACATAGTAATTCTAGCTAATAATGGAATAAGAACACTAATGTCTTCGAAAATCGTATCAATGGTTAGAGAGACCGGCTTGCGGACCGAGGCGAAGGGGGTCTCATAGCTGACCTTCCCCGATCGTACCCGAAGCTCCCGATGCCGAGACAACTGGATGATGATGCGGACTGTGGCCTTCGGCACCGGTCAGGGTTTTTCCTAAAATTTCCCCATTTAAAAATACTAAAATATTTAGGTGGCGACTCTGTATCTGGCAAAGCAGTCCATGTTTGGCACTACTTTTTCAAAAATCTGTTTCTCAAAACGATTTGCCAGATTTGGACTCTTTGGTTCAGATTAAGAACCGCGACAACAAAATCGCGAGTCCGAACTGTAGTAGCATAAGGCCACCTCCGCGGGCGCGTCTACAGTTTCTGGCGACTCTGTTGGGGATTTTTAGAGAGCTTGACTCGAACTCGTGATATCCTGTTTTGATTTCATTTATGTGTTTCTTTGCATTGCATGTGTATTGGTGCGCCTAGGAACACAGTGTTTGCCATCTGTCATTCTTGAACGGTTTGCCGGAGGCTTGTCTTGTCAAGGCACGACCATAAGGCTGACCGGCTATGGGCTCTGACAGTATGGGAGCACAAACCCCGGTTTTTACCGGGGCACCCTTTTCGACCATTCGACCTAGTGCACATTCGGATCCATAGTGACCATTCCAAGATAGGACAGGTTGCTTACCCGGATATAGGTTGTTTGAAGCTGCTGTGTGCATAGTGAAACCCTAGCTCCTGACAAAATAGGACAGGGAAACCCTACCCCAACATAGGGGTGATTGAGTTCTCTTTACTTGCTATGTGCTTTTAGAATGTATTTCTACGGGGAAAGTATATATCAGTTTGCAAGTTTGAGTATTAGATCTGAGGACACCAGTATCAATACTATTGAGAACCAGTTATCTGTGGGTATCAGTTCAGTTTTGGGGACAGTGGTTTCTGGGGAACAGTGATCAGTAGTGGAATACAGTTGTTCGGCTGCACCTGTGTTTGATTCGTTTGGGGCTGAAATGCTGTATGTTTTTCCTTTCAGTTCAGAAGGTCAGAGAGTTGATACAGAATAGCCAGTGTTCTCCCTTGCCGAGGCAGGGCTTATGACGGGTATCAGGGTTCAGTTTTTGGGAACAGTGATTTCTGGGAACAGTGATCAGCAGTAGAGTACAGTTGTTCGGCTACACCCGTGTTTGATCTGTTTGGGCTGAAATGTTGTTTGTTTCTCCTTTCAGTTCAGAGTGTCCAAGAGCCGGTATAGAATAGCCAGTGCCCCCCTTACCGCGGTAGGGTTTGTGATGATGCAGAATTCAGAAGAGATTGTGGTTATGACAGCCGCATTAGAGCAAGGGATCACCCTGCAAGGTGAGGCCAACACTGATGTGTCACATCCACCCAGGTCACCTGTTGTGCACCCGGTCTGGGCACCTCAGTTATACCAGGCTCGCGAGCCTACTACATTTGAGCTAATGGGGATGATAGGTGATCTCCAAAGGTCTGTGGCGGATCTCGCCTACGGAATGTCAGCTTCACCCCCAGCGGCACCGTATGCCGGGAATTTCATACCACAGGAGCCTCCGCTGCTGGGGCGGATTGTGATAGAGCTCAGCTAGCCAGAGGTGGCTTCCGGCTACAGCCACGACATGTCAGCAACAACCGGGCTTCGCTCTGAAGTAGTAAGCCAAACCCTTGACCAGGCTGAGGCCGGAGGAAAAGACAAAATGAAGGCAGATGCCGATCCCATTAAACAACTGCTGTGGGCAGTCAAGGATTTGAAAGCCGGGGGGATGAACAAGCAACAGATATCCGCAGTTGTAACAAAGACTGTGGAGGATGTTTTCCCTACTCCACCCGAGGGTAGTTCAAGCCAGTCAGAAAATCGGGATAGGCCCCGTCATGCCAAGGCAGCTCCTCCTATTCCCGCCCCTGCACCTGGGAAAGATCAGAAAGCTAAGGTGGCGCCTGCCGACCCTTTTGCCTGTGCAGCTAGTAAGAGCGCTCAGACTCCAAAGTACCTGCCCCGGGGGCGCAGGACCTTTCATGCTCTCTACATGCCTCTATCCAAGGCGCTTCAGATCCTTGCCGAGAAGGGACACCTTAAACCCTTGGAGCCTCGGCCTCTTCCGAAGAATCTCCCTACAACGCATGATGCTACTCAGTACTGTGCGTACCACCAGCAGACAGGCCATGCTACCGACAATTGCTTCCGCCTCCGTCATGAGGTGCAAGATTTGATTGACAATGAGGTTATCCTCCCACCCACCTCAGCGAAGTCTGTTACTACCGAGCTGTTGGACTTTGAGGATACTGCAAGTATGTAATCAGAAAGTAAACCACCTGCGGGCGGCATCTGGATGTGTTTTGAATGTAGCGTCTGGCACGCATTTTTGAGTGGCTGTGAACGCTAACTTTGTAAATCCTGGCTTGGGTATCGAGTCGGTCTTTTGTTTTGAGTCTGTCTCTTTGTCTTGAGTCAGTCTTTTTGCTTAAGGGTCTGTCTTGTTGTATCGAGTCAGTCCCCTTTATATATAATACCAGGTGATTCTGGGGTTGTTGCCCCGAACACCGTTTTGTCTTGTATTTACCTGTTTTTGTTTTTTGAGTCTGTTTCTGCCGAGGGGCTAGTTACACCAACAAATCTGAATGAAACAGTTGTTGCTATCTCACTTTCATGCTTGCTTTCAGCATTAGTGCCAGAGAATTTGAATGGGCTGACAGTACATCTCGCCTGCTCTTCTGTGCCTCAAACTCATTGCATTAACCTAAATTTTTCAAAAAAAAAACCTTTTGAACACTGCGGTGATGCCAACGAAGAGGAAGGAATTCCTCGGGTTTTGCACAATTTCGGATCATTTTGAGAGAAAGAGAGGCGTGTTAAGCCCTTAATGAATGAAATCATGCTTGTCGGCATGAGTACTGAGAAGGATCCTGGCTTGATCCAGATTGGTTCCACACTATCTTCAGCGCGAGCGATTTGTCGCTTTCTTAAAAACTTTCAAAAATAAATGTTTTATGCGGCCCTGTGAAGACCTATGTGGAATCGCTCTTGAGATTGCGCAGCCTAGGATCACTCTCAGCCTCAAGATTCAACCCGTTCGCTTTCAAACCTTAAACCCGTTCAGAACATCCAATAGTCAACTGTCAGAGGAGGCCCGTGTGGCCAGTCTTGAAGTAGCCCTCGACCAAGAGGCGCCGAAATTGAATCAAGAAGAGCGAATCTCACCTGAAAGAGCTCGTTGAGCAACCACGATGGAGTCTCCTACAAATCATTGCAACAGCCGTTCTCCTAGACACAGAGAGGCTTCAAATTCAAAAACCATTTGGCATGGACTTGTTACACTTTTACCCTTTGAGAGGCTTGCTGGGCCGAAAACCCGGAAGGGCGACCCAGGCAAAAGTTAGAGCAAGAGAAAAATAAGAAAAAGCAGAAAAAGCAAAAAAAAAGAAAAAAAAGAAAAGAAAAGAAAAGAAAAATGCGAAAAAGAAAAGAAATAAAAAAAAGAAATAGAAAATGAAAAGAAGCTCGCAAGGTCGAAAACCCGCATCGGGCACCTTGGCAAAAGTTAGAGCCTGAAAAGTGAAGGTTAAAATACCCGAGTGCACCTTAACCGGAACTATGTAAGGCTTGATTCCCATGTTTGGGATACGTAGGCAACTTCATCATGAAGTCCAGCCCCCAACGCTTTCATAGCGTCTCAGTCCATGCAATGGTTTCGATTTCATCCCAAAGTCCAGTTGCCAACACCCTTCAAGGTGATTGTATCCATATATGTGTTGTGACCGTCTTCGTCATCTCTGTGTCCGAGAGTTCGACCACCACCAATGAAGACTGTTTGCGGACTGCTGCGGCATCATCCAAACAAGGGGCAACTTTCTGTTGCCGCGAGCCAGCGTGAGACGCCGTTCAAACCAGGGGCAACTCTCCGTTGCCTCCCACCCCCTTCAAACCAGGGGCAATTTTCCATTGCCTCCGATCCAAGGTTGCGCGTCTCAAAGAGTAAGTTCCATGCTCGTTAATGCCGCGAGCCGCCGTGAGTCGCCATTCAAACTAGGGGCAACTTTCCGTTGCCTCCCACACCCCTTCAAACCAGGGGCAATTTTCCATTGCCTCTGATCTGAGGTTGCGCATCTCGAAGAGTAAGTTCCATGCTTGTTGAGCATCAGCTGTTTGAAAAATAGCTTTTTGAAAATTTTTACTAAGGCTGACTATTTTCTCGAAAATTGTTCCACTTTCCATTTTACTGAGGTTGACTATTTTCTCGAAAACAATTCCATTTTCCAAAACTGGACCATTGGCTTGGACCCAAAAGGGAAAATTTTCAGTGCTTACAGCCTGACTTGCATGATTTTTAAATCAAAAATAGAGCGAGTACATTAATCCGACTCTCATTTTGATAAAATCGAACAAGTACGTTAATCCGACTCTCATTTTGATCAAAATTGTTTTAGTAGAAAGCAAAAAAAAAGAATGGTTAAAATGATGAACTAGGGGCACAGTTGAGCTAGGCGTTCTGTCTCTCCGCCGTCATCGACGTACTTGCCAGAAGAGCGCTCTACCCGTCAGAAGAAATGGCTGTGAGCTAACGGTGTTGAGCATGAACCCACACCGTTCTATTTACCCATCAATCACCCCGAGGAGGGATGAAAAATGAGAGAATGAAGAATAGAGAGGTGTAAGTTGAGAGAAAAGTGAGGAAAAGGGTTTTGAGAGAAAATCTGAGCTCAAGAGCCGAGTGATGTGAGAATCATAAATCAGAAAGGGTGGGAAACAATGCCTAGAGAAACTGGCTCCTCGTGATCTGAGGTCCCCCGTCTTCGTCAGCGCGTCTGTATGTCGTGTCTTCGGTTTTGTTTACCTCAACTTTTGTTTTAGGTCTTCTTTGAGTGTTACTCGATGTGTTTAGGCCGTGTACCTTTTGTTGAGTCATAGTATGCTGTGTTCAGTTGTAGGCTTAATACCCGGTTGAGAACCCTTTTCTCAATTCAATTTCAAAAATCATTTATGCTCAGAATGCTGTGCCATTCTCTACATTTGAATGTGTTTTGACTCCAACCGGTTCCATTTTTGAGGTCCGTCTTGTCAGATTGGGCTGTTTTGTTTAGAATTTGCTGTGCACAGAATGAACTGAATGCTGTGTTGTGGACTGTATGCAGATTAATCCCCAACAGAGTAAGGGCTGTGTGTCCAAGGATCACCGGGGCCATCAGTCTGTCCTAGTCCTCTTCCTGGACGAGGGTCCAGGAGCATCATCAGCATCGTCGTCAGAGCTCGAGCTAGTGCCGCCTCCGGTCTCCTCCTCTGATGACTCTGACTCTACCTCTGCCTCCGCCTCTGACTCCTCGTCATCATCCTCATCATCTGGGACTGGAGCTTACGAGCTGCTCCCGACATGAGCGCGCCCCGCCTTGGAGCGGGGGAATACTCGGCCCTCTTCATCTCTTCCCCGGGCAGGGACGGAAGGTCCAGCTGGAGCACCTCCTGCCATAGGAATCTGGAAAGGAGGCTGAAAAAGTACATAAAAAGGCAAATGCATCAGTATACTGTGGACAGTTTAACGGTGCAGAATGCAGTGTATGAGTACAGTGTGTGTATACTGTGGACAGTTTAACGGTGCAGAATGCAATGTATGAGTACAGTGTGTGTATACTGTGGACAGTTTAACAGTGCAGAATGCAGTGTATGAGTACAGTGTGCGGATGTCGTGAGCAGTTTAACAGTGCAGAATGCAGTGTATGAGTACAGTGTGAATGCCGTGAGCAGTTTATCATCGCAGAGTACAGTGCAGAATGCAATGTATGCAGTGTATCAGATACAGTGAGACGTGTATCAGGTGTTGTGTTATGCATCAGATTATGTGAAGCAGTGTATGAATGGTTTGAGGCCAATGTCAGAAAAACGTACCGGAATGCTGTAGAGGGCCAGGAGGTCAAAAGTCCGCTGAAGCATCCCCATCATCGAGGCATTCATCGCCAATGACTAACGGGTGTACTCAGAAGAAGCCTGCAAAAGTACCAAATGCATCAGTATTCTGTGGAATATCAAATAAACTAAAATGAATGACTATACAAAAGTGCAGTAATACATACCAGAGGTAAGTCGGGGACACCGACGAACTCGTGATCAGCTGGCGGAGGGGCGAAGGGGATCTGATAGGTCGCCCCACCCTGCCCCTGGAAAGTCAATACAGCAGGCAGGACGGGCCAACCAATCCCCCGTCCTCCCTGCACTCCGCCCCTGCCACGGACTCGGGCCCTCCTCGCAGCCCCTACTCCAACTCCCGCTCCGGCCCCAGCCGCCGATGCCACAGGCCTGGCCCCCTATGCTCGACGGCCACTCAGAGGTCGCATCAGGTACGTCTGCACGTACTCCCAATAGTCGCCGATACCTCTGAAGCGGGCCTCCTCCCATCCAATGGTGTAGTCGTCCATCTGCTCGGTGGTGAGCCTCTCGGTCTCCCTCATGTCCGCAGGAGGGTGAACCGGGACTATCTGGTCAGGTAACCCCAGGGTCTGGCGTAGGAAACGCTCACCCAGGTACCAAGCCCGACAGACCGGGCCCTCCAGCAAGATCCGGAAACGCGAGGTCTCCTTCGCACCGACAAACCGATCCCGCGTCACCACCGGCAACGGAGCCCACGGCCGCCAAGTGATCTGAAAGTGACAGACAGTTTGTTATCTACTGTTTTTGAAATATGCAGTGGAAGGGCGAAGCTTAAATGAACTGCAAGTAAAACATACCTCGGCCGGGGTAATGGTGTCGAAGTATCGGCGGAAAAAGCCGAAAGACTCTCGCGGCCGCCGGGTGCATCTCCGGTCAAAGCGGCGTGAAAAGGGGACAACCAGAGGGGTCTCTGTGACTGGTACGGGGGCAAGCCTAGGAAAGTAAGCGTAAACCCACAGCTGCAAGGTAAATACCAGTGCATTTATCAGAAAAGTAGAATATACAGAATAAAGCAGAAATGGCAGAGCCGTGTGTTGTGCAGTGTATTGTGTGCAGTGTACAGTGTGAGCAGTGTACAGTCAGTGTGAAGCAGAATGTATGTGTGTGCCGTGTATACAATATACAGCAAGTATAGAGCAGACTACAGTTTGTGCAGTGTATAGAGTACAGAAAATATCGGACAGAAATGAAAAGCGGAGAAGAAATGTACCTCCCAAGCCCGCCAGTAGCCTCCGAGCAACTGGCCGCTGTCGCGCGAAGCCGAGCTCATGTACCCGTAGAGAGTGGCCAGAGCAGCGCCACCCCAGTCGTAATGCAAAATGTCCCGGACGTCCACCAGTGCGCTGAGAAGACAGAGAGGCACGGTGTTCGCCTGGTCAGCGAAGATGGTCGTCCCGAATAAGAACATCAGGAAGCCGCGGGCGTACCTCTCCACGTCCTCCTGAGTCATCTGCACCTCCTCCTCCAACACGGGTTGGACCCTAAACTGTACCTCGAACCAGGAGTACCGCACGAAGCCTGGACGAGCAAGAGGTGGGGCCTCCCCCAGCAGATGGACCTGAGCGGCAGTCCACTCATCCATGTCTATGTCAAAGGGGATCGGATCACCCCCTACCCCGATGCCTGTGAGCATCGAGAAATCGTAAGGGGTCATCGTCATGTCCCCTGCTGTGGAGAAGTGAAACGAATCGGTGGTGTCCCACCACCTCTCCGCCAGAGCAGCAAGGAGAGGTCTGCATGTGGAAAGCCTGGAGAGTCCTCGGCAGAAGGCGCTGAAGCCTGCCCGGTCCACTATGCATCGGACCGCGTCAGGGAGCTCATCGTACCACTCCCGAGCGGCAGTGTTCCCATACCCGCAGATGCTATGGGAATCCTCCTGTAAATAGAAAATAACAATTGCAAGGCAACATTCAAAATGCAGTTTTGAAAAGCATACAGATACAGCATGCGTGCAAGTTTGACAGATTTTGACAAATACCGGGTGCCGGTGTGCTTACAGTGAACTACAGTGTGCGATGTGTCAACATGTTTGGGGGGGGGTTCAGAACAGATATAGCATGCGTGCAAATTTAACAGATTCAGACAAATACCGGGTACCGGTGTGTTTGCATTGAAAAACAGTGTGCGCCGTGTGTTTAAGTGATTCGGGGTTAGTGCAGTGTGTGTGCATGTGCCAATGTCAAACAGATGTCAGTTGTATGTATGTTTGCAGTCAACTACAGTCTACGGTATATCAGATTTCAGCAGTTAAAGAGTACAACTAGCTACGGCAGTTTTGTATCCTACATTGCGGAAAGTAAAGCAGAAGATAGAGAATTACCTTGGAAGCGCCGAATGAAAGGTGGGAGGTAGGCTCGCGCAGCAATAGCTCGGGCGCCACGTGCCTCTCGAAGCTCTGGAACTAGCGCAGACCGTCGGGGGGCAGAACATGGATCGCCGGTCGGTAGGTCGCCGGGTCGAACGGGCGCTCGCTGAAAGGTAGGAGCTCAACCCCGGGATCCATCTCGTGGTCCGGGGGAGTCCCGCCACGTGGAATGTCGTCCGCCATGTCAAGAGTGATGAGAAAATAGCCGGAGGAAGGAAAACCGGGCTAGAATACGAAGAGTCAATCCAAAAGTCAACTCCCGGGAAGGCCGGAAATGGCCGGGAAGGCTGGAATGTGAAAAGGCACGGAAATCAAGAGGAAAGTGAGGGGAACAAACCCCGAAAAGGCGGGAATGCCAAACGAGGCACCGAAACAAAGTTTTGTTCGGTTGAAAATGTCCGAAACGCGAAGAAAATCGCGAATCCGACGACGAAACGGGCGTAGAACGCGAAGAAACGGCAGTGGGAAGGCGAAGCTTAAATAAATTACAAGTAAAACATACCTCCGCGGGGGTGATGGTGTCGAAGTATCGGCGGAAAAAGCCGAAAGCCTCTCGCGGCCGCCGGGTGCATCTCCCGTCAAAACGGCGTGAAAAGGGGACAACCAGAGGGGTCTCTGTGACTGGTACGGGGGCAAGCCTAGGAGCATTGTCATGGGCCGGTGGTGTTCCCACAACCTTTTTTGGGCCATATGAGTAGTTTTTGGTCTTCATAGCTCAAGAAAGTGCAAGAAAGTGCATCTCCGACGCTCAACCGGCCTCCGTTGTGACCTCGGGTCGTGTCTTCTGTGCGTGGCACTCGAATTCGTGCAAGGTGTATCCTTTTTGTATCCTTTTAAATTCAAAAGTTACCCCATGTGCGTTGCACGCGTTCATCGCACTAACTTCGGTGCATTATATCGCGCTGTCATGCGCCTCACAGTTGCATTGTTATGCACATAATGCATGCGTTGTAACACGCACCCCTTTGCATTGTCATGCGCATCTCTCATGCATTGTTATTGCATTTTTATTGCGAGCATTGTCATGCATTTAGGAACACGTGCGTTGTTACGCATTTTAGTCTGTTCGCATTCGGTGTGGCATGCGTGTCACACTTAGCATCGTTTTATATTCTGTATGGCACGCGTGTCACACTTAGCATCGTTTTACATTCCCTGTGGCATACGTGTCACACTGGGCATCTTTTGGCATCCTATGAGGCATGCGTGTCTCATTTGTATCATTTTGCATCTTATGAGGCATGCGTGTCTCATTCGCCTCATTTGTATTGACTTACATTCCTCACAACCTGCATTGTTTTGCAACCAGCTTGCGTAGACCGCATGATTATTTGATTTCATTACCTGCGTAGACCGCATGATTATCTAAATTCATTACCTGCGTAGACCACATGTATTGCTTGCATAGACCGCATGACTATTTGATTTCTTAGCCTGCGTAGACCGCATGTTTTGCTTGTGTAGACCGCATAATTGTTCAATTTCTTTCCTTGCGTAGACCGCATTATTGCTCAATTTCTTTACCTGCGTAGACCGCATGTATTGCTTGCGTAGACCGCATAATTGTTCAATTTCTTTCCTTGCGTAGACCACATTATTGTTCAATTTCTTTACCTGCGTAGATCGCATGTATTGTTTGCGTAGACCGCATATTAATTTCATTACTTGCGTAGACCGCATGTATTCTCTGCGTAGACTGCATGATTACTCTTAATCCATTACTTGCGTAGACCGCGTGTATTGCTTGCGTAGACCGTATAATTTGTTGATTTCATTACCTGCGTAGACCGCATGCTTATGATCAATTTCGTTGACTGCATAGACCGCATGCTCCACTTACATGTTTGTATTTTCACAGCATTGTTATGCTCCCCACTTGCTTTGCGCTGTCACGCATTTCGAGTACACCACA
>NW_021025162.1:765888-788171 GCF_004153795.1 Camellia sinensis
ATAAAAAAATCTGTCCTTACTTGTCTTAATCATGCCATGGCTTGGTCTTGTTGTTGGAAGTAAAGTTGTCCCCTTTTGTGCCTTAATCTTGGGACCATAAGTTTGCTTGTTAACATGAGTTGTTTGTCCATTATTTTGAGCACTTTTGGTGCTGTTTTAAGGTGAATAAAGGTCTGCACCTTTATCACTTCGAGGCCCCCTTTGCATGCTTATTTCATGTTGATTGCATGATTGTCCCATTCATGTGCTATTCTATGCAAACTTTATGGCAAATTGGTTCATGTTTGTATCCCAATTGCATCTTGCATGTTGACATTACATACTTGCCATGTTTTGTTGCATGACATTTGGCATATCTTGCATGTTTAGCCTCATGTTGTATTTTGAGCCTTGTGAGCATAACATGCATTGCATCATTTGGCTTGGGGTGTCAAGCCAAATATGAGGGTCAAGGGACATTCATACTCCCAGTGATGTAATGTACCTTGCTTCTCGATCACCGGGGCCTTTGACTTCGACATGATAAGGCTTCGGATCTCATTTTGTTTGCTGCATACATCCTTATATCAAATGGCAAATTTGATCCTTTGAGCCACCATGCACCATTGATGGTTCGAAGATCGAAGGACATACTTCCTTGAGTTCAAAACATGACAGGAAGTATGACCATGCTTACATGTGCCCAAAAACTCCATGCCATGCACTGTCTGTTCTCTGTTTGCTGTCAAATTGTCTTCTGCAGGAAGTTTCTGCCAACTGGGAGAATTTAGTGCCGACCGGCAATCTATGGAGTGCCGATGAATCCAATAAATGCCGATGGAAATTCTGGAGTGCCGGTGGGAATTCTATCTGGCCGGTGGTGCTCTGCAGCATGTAAGGAACCTGCTCCAAGACTTGGGCAATTTTCAGAGAAACAAGGCAGTACAAACAGAGACGGCAGGAGTATGGTACGGGTTTTTCGGGCGAGTCAAGTTCCGAGCATGCATCATCTGCACATCCCGAGGCAGAGGCTGCGGCCACCCTCTTCTTTCTTTTGCATCTTTTCTTTTAATTAATTAGAATTTTTGTAATAATTCTGTTTGTTTACTATTTTGGGACTGTAATATTCATTTGGACCCTCCGAGTGAGGGCAAATCTGTAATAAGTGTGGGTGAGTGTGTGTATGTCTTCCAATCCCCATTTCTTTCTTCCCTTTTATTTACCTGCTTATGGTGGTAGATTAGGGCATTTTTTGAAATTAGCATACCTTATGCTATGCATGCGTGCATCCATGCATTTGTATTAAGATGGTAGATTAGGGCATGTTTAATTTAGCATACCTTATGCTACGCATGTGTGCATCCATGCATTTGTATTGCATGTATTAGGCTCGGTACATCACGCTAACTGCATTTGTACTTCAAAATTCTAAACCGAATATGTGATAATTGTGCATTTTCACATGCCATGTTTAGGTCTAGCCGAGCCTGCCTAGATTGCATTTTGCATGTGATGCATTTGCCATTCTTAACATGAACTAGGACACGCATGTTTGCTAACTAGTTTACTGTTTTGGCACGGAGTACGATGTAAGTATTTATGCTTTAGCATCCCGCATGCGTGTGAGTGTTGCCATGACAGTATGCCTGCCATGCGGCTAAGTGCTTATGTGTTGAACTGCTTTGAATGCCTGTGGGTGGAGGTTGGATTGTTTCAGTTGGAAAAACTCGTTGAAATCCGTTTTTTTTTAAGCCCACTAGATAGTGGCAAAACCATCTTTTCTAAAAGCCCACTTGAGGGTGGCAAAATCGGCATTTTAGCCTACTTACGAGTAGCAAACCATTTTCAAAACAAACATGAAATGTTTTGTTCCAATTTGGGCGATTTGGTTTATACTTGTTTGCTGCGCGCATAACATAGTACTTCTAGGCTAATAATTGGTTTAAGAACACATAGCGTTTTCAAAATTGGATATCACGGTTAGTAGAGGCCGGTCTTCGGATCGGGCGAAAGGGGGTGCTCATAGCTGACCTTCCCCGATCGTACCCAAGCTCCCGAGCCGAGACAACTCCGGTGATGACGGACATGTGGCCTTTGGCACCGAGTCAGGGTTTCCTAAATTTTCCCATTTTAAAAATATTTAGGTGGCGACTCTGTATCTGGCAAAGCAGTCCATGTTTGGCACTACTTTTTCAAAAATCTGTTTCTCAAAACGATTTGCCAGATTTGGACTCTTTGGTTCAGATTAAGAACCGCGACAACAAAATCGCGAGTCCGAACTGTAGTAGCATAAGGCCCCCTCCGCGGGCGCGTCTACACATGGTAGCTAATGACAATGGTGAAATTGATAATAAATTGAATAATTTATGTTCAAATTGAAATTATAAGAAGTTTAGGGCCTGAATTAATCATCAAAATACAATTTGAGTAGTAAAATGAAATTTCCTTGCCAAATTATTGCAATGATGATTATTTTTGAGAATCTTAATCCACTTTGGGACGTAATGAGCCTAACCATTATTGTTATATTAAATTGTTTGTTTGGCACGTAAAATAATAATTGAAAAATAATATATTTTTATTTTCAATTTTTTTCAAAAAAATTCACAAATTAGAAACAACTAATGAGATATTTTATTTTTTGAAAAAATAAATAAAAATATCAATATGAGAATATATTATTTTAAAATTTTTGTTTTTCATATTGGACAAATAATTTGAGATCGAGAAAGTAGTTATGGTGTATCATTGAGATTAGAGTGTACATGGATCAAATTGGTTCAATTTAGTAAACCAAGTATCAAATTTGTGAACGCCGTGCCTTTTTCGAGTATAAGGCACATTTCCACCCATGTCGTGCCAACTTGCTTTATCCCACATCGAAAGAGTCACCACTTAATTTTATGGGGAATAAACAAACTTTTACCAATAAAAACTAAGCTAAAGACCTGATCTATCATAACTAGAGATTATCGGTTCAGGAGCTAAGGTATAAACGGGGGAATGTCATAGAATGAAAGCACCCATTTTGCCTAATCCGGAGATTGGCCTTTACTAATTCTCTATTTTATGATTTTAGTGAATAATTAATTATTCCTTGCAATTCATTTTAAGCCTAAACCTTTACTACCCTAAAACTATGTGATTTGAATAAAAGATGAATACAATTTAGTTTAGATTACGAGAATAAAATCATATTTTCTAAAACTATTGATTTCTAAACAAAAAGAATATTCTTAAAATCCAACCTAAAATAAACAATGTTCATAAAAACATCCGAGACATACAATTTTGCAAGAAAAACATTTAACTTGAGTTAATGAAAAACATTGCCATCAAGCAAGCACGTGTTATGAAGAATAGAGGACTTATTTGGATGCCCACTCAAGCGTTTTACACGCAAGACATAAAGCGAATATGATCGTAATATGCAACTATAAATACAAAATATGAACCTAAGAATTGTTTGAAACTAATAGAATAATGCTTATGTATAAAAAAGCAGATAACAAGTACAAATGATGATTTAAACCAGGTTTAATGTATGATTTCTACAAGATTAAACAAGCGTAAACATGTTCTAAGGAAAATATGTAAAACATGCAAGAAAGGAAAAAAACTTGAAAGAACGTAAGAAGTACATGATGATCATGGCATATGAACTATCCTATATGCTTACATATATTAAAAAGAGACAAGAAAATGTATTGAAATTGAAAGAAGAAGAGGATTTATTCGGTGGTTTCAAAAAACCGAAGAGCACGAGAAGAAAAAGGCGAGAAAACTAAGTTTTCTTGCTTGCAAGCCTGCCTTAAGAAAATTTTTTAGATTATAGTCCAAGTTCCAAGCTTTAGATTGTTCTTTAGTTGATTAAAGTTACTGCGTATGTATTTCAGAGCTAAGGCCATAAAAAGGAAGAAGAGTGATGAAGCTCTATCAAAAATTGATAAAAAATCACTCTAACCCTTTGCAAGGAATGGGGATGGGATCTTTTTATAGGCAATGGGAAAGCTTGGGAAGCACCCTAGAGTGGCTTCTCATCATATTCCCTTGCCACATCTCTCCTTAGTTGCAACAAGATTGAGTTTTCAAAACTAGCTCTACCACGGATGGATGTGCGTGTGCACAGCCAACCTTGGTACATGTGCCATCAATGCATGCACAAGTGCAAGGTCTCATGCCCTTACCTTGCTTGTGGTTCAAGTAAACCCAAATTGCCACTCGATTAATGTTTTTGATAAAACTGGCTACAAATTTTGGAAAAAATCATTAATTAAGACAAAACCAGGCTTCCCTCTTTCTTTTGGGGTTAAAATGTTAGTTTTTGGATAAAAATGAGTTCAGGGCTAGAATGGTTATTTTTGCAAAAAAAGTTAACTTTTGGCTAACAACCTCGAACATTTTAAAGATGAAATAATTATCGTTTCATCATTGAGAGGTTTTTAAGCGCACAAAGTCTTAGGATCAGTCAAAATTCAAATAACCATGAAGTGATGTGGAGTGATGTTAAGATCCAAGACCATTGTAATTGACTAGACCTTAAGGCTTAATGCAATGCCAAGCAATCATGCAAGTGATCAAACTTGCAGATTGCCTACATATCCTTAATGCAGGGAATCAAATCAGTATAGTTCAAGGGCAATTGTGTAGCAATTCATCTGTGAGTGCGTGTGTGCAACAAGCACTCAAATATTTATCCAAGCATCCAATTTTTGAAAAAGGAGATAGGGCAATATTTGCTATGCTCACTTTGCCGTGTTGAAGCTATGCCATGTTTCTACTCCGTTCTAATCCCGCAAATATCTAAGAGAAAGCAATTTCCAAACAATAATACACATTGTAGTGTTATTAAAGTGATGCCAATAGTATGATGCCTAGCTATGCCAATTAATGGGTTTGAAAGATTTTGTAGGTCTGTTCCATGTTTGCTGCCTTGCGATCTAAGTAATTCTCGCCCCTTATGAGACATGAGGTCTAATATGGGTGCCGTGTTCGTTGTCTTGCGATTTGAGTCATGGTTGCTCCTTACGAGGCATGAGGTAAAACATACGTGTGATATTTGCTACCATGCAAATTGAGTCATGTTCGCTTCTTATGAGTGTGGATGCCATGCCTTTTTTTTTGGTATTACGCTCATTTACACCCAAATGTTGTGCCAATTGGCTTTAACCAACATAGAGTTGCCACTTAATTTTTAATGGGGAATTAAGAAACCTTTAACAATGAAAACTAAGCTAAGGACCTGATCTGTAACAACTAGAAATTATAGGTTTGGGAGTTAAGGTATAAAACGGAAATGTCGTTGAATGAAGGCACCCCTTTTGTCCAATCTGAATATTTGCCTCTACTAATTCTCTGTTTTATGGTTTTAATGATTAATTATTCATACAAGTCATTTTGAACTTAAAATTCCTTAACTAACCTAATCATTTATTTTAGAGTAAAGGAGTAAAGCTATATTTTTCCATAAACAATGATTTTTCAATAAAAATTGGACTTTATCAATCCATGGCTATAAACCCAATCTAAAATAAGTAATATTCATAATAGCATCCAAATCAAACAATTTTGTATAGAAAAATATAGAAATTCACATTATTAAAAAGACAATGCAAATAGTAAGCACGTGCTATGGCAATGGAGAAAACTTACCCAGATGCCACTTACACGTCTTTCATGTAGTACATAAATTAAATATGATCTAATGTGAAACAAATACATACAAAATGCAACCTTGGCTCGGTTTAAGGGTTCTAACATGATTCAATGCACGAAAAGCAAATAACACATAAAACAATGCAAACTAATATACATGATGCTTTAACTGGGTCATATGCATGCAAAGAAGGAGACTAAGATAACCTAAACATGTTGTTTAATAAAAATAAATAAAACATGCAAAACAAGACAAGAAAGTGAACAAAACTAAATAACTAGTTTGATTTCTTGGAAAGAGGTACGTAGGCAACCCTCGAGTCCTACCATTTGCATTTTCATTTTGTTTGTTTGCCCAAAGTCTTACAGCCTCGTTAAAAGGATTGTCTTCGGGCTTTGATATCACTCACATCATGAAATGACGCACTGAGTCCTGTCAAAGAGGGACAACTGTACCCCATTTTGATCGACCATAAGACTTATATGCTCTTTTCTGAACACCCAAAGATGAAACTATGATGTGCTAATCATATAAGTTCCTCAGCAAGAAACCCGAGAGTTAAGCTTTAAATCCTAACCAAGTACCTGCTTTGGCCAAAATGCTTTTCTGACCGATTGAAAACCTTTCCAACATATGTTTGGTTGCACAGTTTGAGATATTTCCATAATGTCCTAAGGCTCATCTTTTCAAACTTAAAACATTGTCTCCTTTCAAACGGACTTAGCAAAGGATATGGTGTGAATGAATGGAGAGGGTGGAATCCTCTAAAATACTTGTTTTTCCTTTCAATTCATGCTAACCTTACCTTATTTATCCAACGATGTATATTTCGGCTGGTTGGACAATAATTCATGGCCGGATGGGAATTTAGTCGTCCGGATATATAATGGTACGATCGGTTGAATTGTCTGGGAACAAAGCATTTTCACATTTTCTACGAGTTTTTCATAAATATCTTAGATATTTATGTTCAAAACTTTATAAATAGAGGACAAATGTTCATTTGATAGGGTTAACAAATTTTTCCTAAGGCCTAAGAAGAGAATTGAGAGCTTCCTTCCCTTAATTCTCCTTCAACCTCCATTTTCTCAATTTCAAACCTCAAAAACACCATTAAAGCTTGACTCTATGCTTCTTCTGAGGATCTTGAAGCTCCTAAGCTACATCTAAAGGACCTTGAGGGTGTCAAGAATGAGTTTGAAAACCAAGAAGATTATCCTCTTTAAAGAGATGTACTTTTGAACTTATGACATCTTTTCTCGCTTGTTCTTCATTACTAAGCTCTGAATTCTATTGTAGGCCTGTTCTAATCTTGTAATAAGTCCTCATGGATGTGCTGGGGGTAGAGAGTAGCCACCCATCCATTGAGCTGATAGTTTTCCTTACTTTTCCATAGTATTAATCTATTTTCTTACTTTCTAGAGCTATAATCTTTTGTTGTGGTATATTTGGAACCTTGTAGGTGTGATTGGAGGTAGATATTAGCCATCCATCCACAAGTATGATTATGTAAAGTAAATTCTTTCATTGTTTATGCTTTCTCATCAGATATCTCATCGTTTTATCATATTGGTCCATATATTTTGACCCATGCTCAAGCCAAATAAGTGAAAGTAGTTGTTTCATAAGGCTAGAGGGATGATCTTCGAGATTCGATGTTGAGGAAGTGGTTTCTTCATATTCATTGATTTTTCTTGGAAGTAAAGTAAGAAGTTTTAGGTCAAAGATATTGAAAACTCTTTTCTATATCATTTGTGAACATGGAAAATGGTGGAAACAACCTTGTTCCATGAATAAAAGGGGAAGCTTCATTAACCTTTGATGGATTTCTTACTTTAAAGTCAAAGCTTCCACTAAGAAATAATGGGCGTTAACCTACTCTCTCCAATTGATAGCATGGAGTTGAGTACTAGCCAGCCCTTATTCACAAAGAGATGATTGTAGGTTTCTATCTATTTCTTAGGCTTGCATTTCGTCTTGTTTAATTCATTTAATCAGTTGGATTGTTGTAGAATATGTGTTGTGTATAGTTATTTACTGAGGGTTGGGGCCTATCTAGCCCCTCCTTAAATGCTCTCTGCAAGGGGGAGATGTAGAAACGATGAACACCATTTGGAAGCTGTGTTTTGTTTTCGTTCTATACGTTTTAGACAAAAAACAATGTTCATCCCAGAGAATTGAACCGGTTGGACCCCTATTTGATCGGCTGGATGATTTTGTAGCTGACCCAATAAGGCTTATTCCTACGCAGAGTAGAGCAAAACCAAACATTTTCTGAGGGAGTGTTCTCCTAGCATTTTGAGTTACTATTTTCTAGTTCTGATTTATTTAGTATGATATATTAGATTCAGCAGTAATTTGGCTAGATCAATACATTTTTTGTAATAATTCTTCCAACCCCATGTCATATTCATTTATTTGTTTTGTTGTAATACTCTCTTCTTTCCACCTCTCTTTCTTTTTCATACAAATTGTTGTAATAAATTCCAACCCCACATCTTTCTAATCCCTTTCATTTACATGCTTTCCGTGGATGTTGTATATGGCATCATGTTTTATTTATCATACCCATGTGGTGCATCCATTTTTTCCATATATATGGATTCGGTTCATTTGCAATTCAAAAGGTGGTTCTATGCACTATCTCATGTTTTGAAATGATACATATGCTATTTGGTAGTAACCGAATCCTTAGTTACATATTGTGGGTGTATTGCATTAGCTATTTGTATATAGGATTATGCATTTATTTCTAAACCATTTTTCTTGCTTTGCATGGAGTACTAGGTGAGCATTTTTCCACTTTAGCATTTTGTGTGTACGTGTTATTTATCATACCCCTTGCCATACCATGAAGCTAGATGCTTAATTGAAATATCTGTATGGATGCTAGTGGATGGAGGTTGTATTGCTTGTGATGGAATGTTGTTGAGTCTTATGCTGCTGATTTGCTTTTTTATTTTATTTTTTTATGCTAAGTTGTACAAAATACTTTAAAAAATGCATGACATCAAAGCATAACTAGAATAAGCGACATGATCTATATTTGTATATGCCTCAGATAGTAATGCTAGCATTATTAAAATTGAAACATAAATATATAGAGATTATAAAAATTACACCATGACATAGTAGAGGTCGATCTGTTGGTCAGATGAATGGGGTGCTCAATTCATGACCTTCCCCTTTCATACCTAAGTTCTCGAACTGAGACATTTTGGTTATGACGGACAGTGGCCTTTGGTATGAGTCACAGGTTTCCTAGTTTTTCCAAAAGATTAGGTGGCGACTCTAAGATCTGGTGACGTGTTCCATTTTCTGGCAACGGTTTTCATAATAAAATGGATTTTCTATACAAATTGCAGGATCTGGACTATTATTTACATTTCACATTGCACTTATGGAACTAGATCAGGAGATAGGGAGTTTGAACTATTGGGCCAACACCATAACCCCGAGATGGCATCCTACAGTTTCTGGTGACTCCGCTAGAGAGCTAAGAAAGCTTGACTTGAACTTCATGGTGTGAGGTTTTTATTTTTTATTTTTTATTTTGCTTACATATTCATTGCATTTGCATACATGGTGCTCTTAAGTCACTGTACTTGTCATCTGATATCTTGGATGGCCTGCCAAACGTAGGCTTTCTCATAGTGGGAATACAAGCCTCAGATCTGGATTACCAACGTACTTCTTGATCCTCTCTTCACTTATAGGTGTTGGGTAGGGTAGGTATAGCAGGGTCTTGTTGAGGTACACTTTTTGACCAGATTGACCTAGTGCATATATTGAGCTATAGCAACTTTCCAAATTAAGACATGATGCCCTCCCATGTCTAAGATGTGATGAAACCACTTGATTGAATAGTGAAGCCCTAGATCATTCCAACCCTAGGACAGGGTAGCCCCAACGCCCCATAGGGGTGTTTGTTCACTTTACCTGCTATGTGCTATGTGTTGGATCTATATAGTGGTTCTCATATTGAGATTGGTGGTTCAGGCATATTTTGTGGGGCAGAGTTCAGTTTATCAGTCCAATTGTATAGTTGAATAAGTTGATCCGAAATGCTTCAGGTTTTTGTCTAATTGTGGTTTATTTTCTATTGGTAGGTAGTCGGTACATCATATCTTTAGAAAGTGCTGATATCTCCCAAATTCTATGGACTCATGCTGGTAGGCTCCGTAAGACTTCAGATCCAGTTCAAAGTCAGTTAGTGTTTGTGTCACTCATGTTAGTAGTCAGAAGAAGGATAGGCAGACAATTATAGCCCGTTCAAGACTCGCACCAATCACTCCTCAGATCACCCCTATTTAGTTCCCCAGTTGCCAGTTCACCAAACTCCATCATGGCTCAGAACCCACAAGATTTAATGGATATGCTTGCAAATCTTCAGCAAACCATGGATAATCTTAACCAAAGGGTTGTCGCTCAGGCCAAGACAATTACTGGGTTGAAAAAACCCATCTGGGACTTATACTACTCATCCACCTCTAATCAACCATCCAATCCAGGATCCCTTCCTCCAGTTGAAAACTTCCAAGGTCTTGTTCAAGAAGAGCTGACCTAAGCTAAAAACTTCAGAGCTCCAACACACCCTATTGAGGTGTTATTCCCCCTTGACCTTACTAAGTTTGACCCGGCTATACTGAAGATAGCCAAGTTAGAGAAATTGTTCAAGAAATCACAGGGCATCAACTCTATTCTCGACATTGAGGACGGATATACAAAAACTACTGTGAAATTGCCAAAGAAATTTAAGATGCCGCATATAGATAGGTTTGATGGATCCAGATATCCTATAGTCCATATCCGTCTCTTTTCGAATGTCTTAAAACCCATAAGCTTGACTCGTGCTCAAAAGTTGTCTCTATTTGGAAGGACTCTGTCAAGTGTAGCAGTAACTTGGTATGCTAAACTGGAGGATTCAATGAAGCAGAGTTGTGAGGCGTTAGCTGAGGCATTTATTCCTCAACACTCTTACAACACACAAATTGAGGTTACCACTCGAGAGTTGGAGGCTACTCGCTAGAAGCCCGAGGAGAGTTTCATGGAATTCATAACTAGGTGGAGAGCCAAAGTGGCCATGATGACCAATAGGCCCCCTAAGAAGGATCAGATCCGCATGGTAGTGAGAAACCTTCACGGAAAATACTGCAAAAGATGATAGTCTTTCCACTATTTACCTTCAAAGAGTTGCATGAGATAGGAGTTCAAATTGAAGATGCCATCAAGTAGGGCATTATCATAGATGAGAAGAAACCTATAAGAAAGACCTTTATTTGCAATTTGAATGCTTCCACTAGTGATAGCATATCTGCGAAGGTCCCAGAAATCAGCACCATTACTACCACTATAAAAACTGCCAACCCGTTTGCGAATACCATTTCACAAGTTCCCAACTCAGTTCGACCCCTAACACAAAATTTTCACCCGCTCTACATGTCCCTATCTTAAGCCATGAGGGTTCTACTAGAAAAAGGGCATCTTAAGCTCCTTGATCCCCGATCTCTTCTTGACCCTTTTCCATTCAGGCATTATTCCTCTAAGTGCTGTGTCTTTTATCAACAACATGGTCTAGCATGCGTTTCTTCCATGAAATCTAGGATCTTATCGACCATAAAATCATAGCCCCACCCCAGAGGCCCAATATTACCCTTAACCCTCTGCCAAGCCATGATCAAGTACCGCCACCTCGTCACCTTCACTTAATCCATATACTACCACCCATCTTTAACCCCGGCATATATATCACACCATTCTACTTGCCTAAACCCGAGGTCTTCATTCTAGAAAGCACTAATCTATACATGATGGATATACCTGAACCCCAGCCATAACCCAAAAATCTTGTGCTGGGTGTGTTGTCACAATTCGATGAAAGAGAGATAAGGGTGAAAAAAGAGGAGAAATTAGCCATAAAGGAGGAGGAATCGAGGCTAGAGGCAGTCGAAGTACCTATGACAGAGAATGAGAGATTGCCAGAAGAGGGGTATGACCCAAGTAAATATATTATGCCTGTTAGATAGTCGAAACCGAAGATATTATTGTTGGATTCTTTCAACATCAATGTCATTAGAGAAGATGTGCCTGAACAGGGCTTAGATGACTTGATAGGTCTAGAAGTGGACCTGAACAATCTTTATTTCTTTGAAGAACATGATCTGGACAATGTACAGATCTGATGGTGGAGTCCGAACAAATGATAGACTAACCACGGTAGGATAAGTAGTGAAGGAGAGTTCGAAATAGGGTAGGATGAGAAAAAGATAAATGAAAGAACTCAAAAAGCCAATAGCAAAATGAAAGTGAGCGAGGGTAGTAAAACCAAGGAGATGGGCCAAAAAAGGGAACCTGAGGAAGGAAAGATCGAAAGAGAAAATGCGAGAGAATGGTATCGACAAGAGAGAAAAGAGGAACTGGAAAAAGCAAATGAAGTATGGCAGCAAATTAGAAGGGCTTAAGTTTCCTCCAAATTTGATCGATGTCACCCTACCAACCTCAAGGTGATGATCATAGCATTGAAATGATCCATGTCGAACTAGATAATTGCCTAATCCATTAATGATGGCGAATGATGGGATGATAATGATCTTCATCTTGCTCATACCGACGAAGAGTGGGAAAGTAATGCCCTTAACACACATGGTAGTCAGAGGAGACTGACCACTGAACTAAGAGCAGGCATTACTTCTAGCCCTCACACCTAGACCAAGAAGAGCTCTCGGGCAAAGACAATGGGGTAGAGAAAAGAAGAGACAAAGAGAAGGAGAAAAAGTGGACTTGGTCTTGAAATAGTTACAGAAAATCCAAGCCAACATTTTGATCTAAGGATTACTCATGGCCTTGCAGGAAAATCGTTAGGTGATGCTCACGGCTTTGAGCAAATCAAAGTTTTCGATCGATACCATGCCAAATCAATTGGTATCATTGATCACATTAACAGATCCAGTCTTGGCCCTAACATTTTCGAATAAAGAATTGCCACTAGAGGGATTAGAGCACAATAAATCCTTGTATGTGTCTCTGAAATGCAGGAAATCGGTTGTTTTAATTGACACCAGATCAGCCATCAATGTATGCCCATCGTGCACTACTTACATGATAGGGCTAAAACTAGCCGAATTCACATCCACTAATTAAGAAATCAAGGCGTATGACAATACTGGCCAGGAGGTCACGGGGTCCGTCAAAATGCAAATAGTGGTTGGTCCGTTTGAGCACGAAGTGTAGTTACACATAATGGATGTTCCCTCGATGTTCAATTTTCTTTTAGAAAGGCTATGACTGCATCAAATGAGAGTTGTGTCATATACCGTACACTAGATTGTAAAGTACCCGCATAATGAAGATGTCGTTGCAGTTTTTAGGAATTCATCCATTCACCCTCTACCAGAGGTTACCACATTAGGGGACTTTAAATAGGTGTTTCGTCAGAGAGGGGGATGACTTCCCCTTTTTGTGGCTTTCTTGAGCCATGGTTTGATCGTGAGACAGAGAAATGTCTCCCCAAGTTTGAAATTTTCTTTGGCCACAAGCTCTATGAAAGTGATGAAGAATAGGAGGATTCTGACAAAGAGGCCAGTCTGGGCGAGAGCAACAATACAGATGATAGCAAGAGGAAGCCTTGGAGCTCACACTGGTTGACTTTTTGGAAGATTTGAAGCCAACACCGAACCTAAGAATTTGAGGGATAGCATTACTATTTCTGTGATCAGGGATGGACTATTGGTAGATTGCAATGACCTCTTTTTGGACGTAGTTGACACATCTCACTTAAGTTGGTAACTGGAGAAAGGTTGTATTGTGAGTCCCGAGTTAGGTGATGAGTCTGGGTCTGATTCCACTGAGTCTATGGAGTTAGAATCAGACTTGAGTGAGTCTAGTGAGTTGGAGTCCAGCGATTCTGGGGTTGGTAACCCGGATGCCACTATTCTGACCATGTTGTCTTTTGTTTTTATTTTTTTCTCTTTTGAGTCGACTGTAATTACTGAATCAGACTTGTTGTGTGAGAATGATATGAATTCTACTTACTTCTTTGTGCCATTAGTTCATTGTGTTGACTAGGATTTCTAAAACTTTGATGAAAATGAAAAGGAAGAAATTCCTTAGATTTTGAAAAACTTGATTAATTGAGCGGAAGAAAGGTATGCTAAGGCCTTGTTGGATGAGATTGTCGCAATCAATATGGGTATCGAGAAGGATCCTCACTTGGTTCAAATTTATTCCACGCTGTCTTCGGAAGAGTGCGAGTGATTAGTCGCTTTATTAAAAGATTTTAAAGATGTTTTTGCTTGGTCTTATGAAGACATGGCAGAATCGATCTCGAGATCATATAGCACAGGATCCCTTTTGACCCTAAGGCCCGACTATTAAGAAAAAGCTCCTCAGAATCTATCTATATTGGGCATTGAAGATAAAAAAGGAGGTCACCAAGCAGATTGATGCACAATTTGTAATGGTATCCAAGTATTAGACGTGGTTGGCCAACATTGTGTCGGTTCCAAAGAAAGATAGTAGAATTAGGGTCAGCATCGAATTTTGGGATTTAAACAAGGCTAGCCCAAATGATGACTTTTCGCTGCCACACATAGATGAATTGGTAGCCTTCACAGCAGGGCATGCTTTGTTATCATTCATGGATGGCTTTCCAGGCTATAACCAGATCTTCATGGCACCTGAGGATAAAGAGAAGACTATATCAATTTTTGGGATTTGAATAAGGCCAGCCCAAATGATGACTTTTCGTTGCCACACATCAATGAACTGGTAGAAATCACAACATGGCATGCTTTGTTATCATTCATGGATGGCTTCTCGGGCTATAACCAGATCTTCATGGCACCTGATGATAGAGAGAAGATTGCATTCACCACCCTGTAGGAAACCTACTGTTACCAGGTTATGCCATTTGGATTAAAAAAGGCTGAGGTTGCATATCAGAGGGCGGCAACCACGATATTGCATGACTTGGTCTACATGGAAGTTGAGGTGTATGTGGATGACATGATCGTTAAATCGAAAGAACGGAAAGGCCACTAGGCCGTGTTGCAGAATTTTTTGAGAGAATTAGGGAGTACAAGCTGAGGTTGAATCCACAGAAGTGCACCTCTGGGATGATCGCAAGAAAGATACTAGGGTTCTTGATCACTCAACGAGAAATTGAAGTCGATCCATCGAAGATCAGAGCCATCTTAGAAATGCCACAACTAAAGACTGAAAATGAGGTGTAAGGCTTTCTGGGAAAAGTGCAATTCATAAGAAGGTTTATTACAAAACTAACCTTGGCTTGTGAATCACTGTTTAGCTTGTTGAAGAAAGGGAATAAGTTTTGATGGAATGATCGATGCCAATTCACTTTTGAGCAAGTTAAGCAATATCTCTAGAATCCACTGGTGTTGTCACCACTTGAGTCAGGGAAACCGTTGATCTTGTATCTGTCAGTGATTAAGTCGACAATGGGCTGTATGTTCGTACAAGAGTTAGATGAGATGGTGGAAAAAACCATCTACTACTTGAGAAAGAATACGAGACCCGCTACACCCTTTTAGAAAAAGCTTGTCTAGTTTTGGTATAGGCTACTAGGAAGTTAAGTCACTACATGTTAGCACACTCATTAATGATGGTTTGAAGATTAGATCTCATTAAATATCTCTTTGAGTAATTGGTGCTTACTAGTAGGCTAACTTGTTGGTTCCTTTTACTTTCCGAATTCGACATCAAGTATGTTACCCGCAAATCTATCAGGAGAAGGGTTGTGACAGAATTCTTAGCTAACCACCCAGTTAAAGGAGAAGAAGACAGAGAGTGTGTTTCCAGATGAAGATCCTACAGCTAGAAGAAGATACCTGGAAGTTATATTTTGATAGAGCAGCTAACCAATTCGGCTATGGGGTAGGTGTATTGTTGTTAGTACCCGATGATTCTCATGTACCTTTAGCTTTCAAGCTCTGATTTAAGGTATCTAACAACTAGGCAAAGGATAAGGCATGTATTGCAGGACTAGAGGCGGCCCTAGAACTAGGGGTAATAAGGTTGGATGTGGTTGGTGATTCAAATTTAGTTGTCTCTCAAGCTAATGGGGACTGGAACGCTAAGAAAGAGATGAAAGTCTACCACGTGCTAATCTTGATGTTTGAAGGGCTAACCTTTACACATCAGGTGAGAGAGAACAACCGATTTGTAGATGTTTTGGTAACCCCGGCTTTAATGGTAGACATACCAATTGGGGTCAAGATACGTCCAATTCTTATAGAACAAAGGTATGTGCTTGCATACGAGATAATAGCTGCAATAGAGGAAGTGCAACATGAAGACCCTTGGTACTTTGACATTTAAAATTTTCTGGAAAATGATATATACCTGCAGGGGGCCAATGCCAAAGACAAATAGGGGATACAACGTCTGGCCTGCTAGTTTATCATTTGTGGAGATAAAATGTACAAAAAGGGACATCTAGGGATGCACAAGTCATGCGTGGAAGAAGAAGAAGCGAAGCACACTATGGAGGCCATTCATGGAGGAGAATGTGGAGCCCATATGATTGGTAGAATGTTGGCAAGGAAGATCCTCAGATAGAAATATTATTGGTTAACCATGGAAGGTGATCGTATTAACTTTTTTCAGCGATGCCATAAGTGTTAGATTCATGCCAATTGCATGAACATTCCGCTGTCAAAACTCTACAAGATGACCTCACTGTGTCATTTCTGAGTCTGGGGGATAGATGCTATTAGGGCAGTTACACCAAAGGGTTCAAACAGACAGGAGTTCATCTTGGTGGTGATTGACTACTTCACTAAATGGATAAAGGCGCAGTCTTACTCAGTCCTGAAAGCCTCACATGTAGCCAAGTTCATCAAGAACAACATTATCTGCAAGTATAAGGTACCTAATGAGATTATTTCAGACAGCAACTCGCACTTCAAGGGGGAAGTGGTAGATCTGCTTGAGAAATACAATGTGGCCTTTCACAAGTCATCAACATATAGGCCACAGACCAATGGAGCTGTTGAAGGGGCAAATAAGAATGTCAAGAATATCCAACGCATAATGGTAAACACCTACAAGAATTGGCGACAAAACTGGCCACTTGCGCTTTGGGGATACCAGACATCAATTCAGACATCTACAGGAGCAAACCCTTACTCTTTGGTATATTGGATGAAGGGTATGCTGCCAATTGACATAGAAGTGCCCTCGCTTAGGATCATAGCCAAGTGTCAAATAGTAGAAGCAGATTGGCAACAGAATAGATTCGAAGAACTGGTGCTGTTTGATAAGAGAATGTTGAAGGTGCAATATCATGTTCAGCGATACCAGCATAGGATTGCTCAGGAATTCAACAAGAAGGTTAAGTTTAGGAACTTGAGAGAAGGGGATCTAGTGTTGAAGAACAATAGAGCTTTGATCCACAACCCTAAAGGCATGTTCAAACCCAACTGGACTGGTCCTTACATCGTCAAGTCAAATTGGTCAGGAGGAGCAGTTACGTTAATGGACTTCGATGGCTTGGAATTATTACAATCGATTATCATGGACAAGTTAAAGAAATACTATTATCCCTGAGAGGCTCGTTGGATCAAAAATTTTAAAGGGTGACCTAGCAAAAGTTAGAGCATGTAAAAAGAGAAAATGAAGAATAAAGAGAGCTCACAAGGTCGAAAACCTACAAGGGCGACTTTGGCAAAAATTAGAGCGCTAAAACAACAGAGTAAACACCTGAGCGAACCCTAACCGTGAACTACGTAAGCCCTGATTCCCATCTACGGGATACCTTCATTCCAAAGTTTGGCCCATGCTTTTCAACTTGGTTGTTCTGTCCATGTTTGATTGATTTGTTTTGGCCCAAGTTCGTTTGTCTTACTATCTTCTCCATGACTGTTCCAATTGTAAAGGAGATTAAGTGGTGATGTAATGTTAAAGATGAATGTAGTATGTCTGTTTTGGGGATTTTAGGTATGTTAGTAGCAATCATTTGCAAAAATGTGTTTTAGGATGACTGATTTTCTCAAATAGTTTTGCAAACTGAGCCATTCTTTTAGACCTAAAATGAAGCTTTTCAATACCCACATCTTTAATTACATAATTTCAAATAAAAGTGGAACAAACATGCTATTTCCAACCGCCATGGTAATCAAAATTTTTTACATTGAAAAGAAAAAAGAAAAAGCCAAAGCAATGAACTAGAGGCATAGTTGAGTCAAATCCTCGGACTCCTTCCTGCTGCATCAGAAAACTCTGCTACTAAAGATACAACCCCCTGTACTTCTTCCTCAAGCCAAAGCAAACACTCGACAGAAGGGAATGACTAAAGCTCTTAGCAGGTATCAAGAGCTCTCTCATCCTTCAAGTAGTCGCATACTGGAAGACATACCTGGCTCGGAACAAAAATGGCTCTGCATACTCAGTCTCATCAGCAGGACGAGTTTGGTCATGTCCAAACTATCGCCTAAATCTAAAGGCAAAATAGAAGACGCAATGAATTAGGCCAATCAATTGCACACCCAGTTGACGGGAGATGCTATATGTTATCTGAGGCAAGTCAAGCCAGGGGCATCTCCAAGCAATATCAGTCCCAGATCTATTGCACATCCAATCGCACCATAGCCCCTTCGAAGGAAAGCTCACTAATAGGGAACAAAAGAAGTAATTCCTAGGTATATACCGAGCACAAAGAGACACTACTTTCAATTTATCCTTAGCCACATCTGGGGAAAGATAAAAATAAGAGAGATTAAAGAATAGAGAGATGTGTATTGTGTGGAAAAAGTGAGAATAAGGGAATTTAAGAGATAAAATTGAGCGTTGAGAGCCAGAGTGATGTGAGAATTACAGGGATGGGAAGTAGTACCTACATAAGTAGTGGACTTCCACAAATTAGGAAGTTTCTTGTCCATGGAACGTATCCAAATCCATCAAAATTTTGGCTAACACTAGGGTGACGCAACCTTGACCTTTCCAAAGGCATTGGGTCACCTCAACGAGCTTGATTCTAGCCCTATTGCCACTAAGGGCAAGCAATTAGTGTGCAAGAAAACACATGCAAAGAGAGTATTGACGATGCCTGTGCCAAATAGGATCGCCTTGATCCCCAATAAAGGAAAATCGACAAATCAGGGTTGACTATGTCCAATTCCTTGCCATGAGTTAAGAACCGAGACTTACCCAAAGTCAAACCACACATCCTTGCATGGGCCTGCACATGGCCGAAGATGGAATGGGGCATAATTTCCTCATCTTGGGGAGCCTCTATCAATGCACCAAAGTTCTCAATGATTGGGCATAATTCTAGCATACCAAATTGGAAGACACGGGTAATTGGATCGCAACAACGGACCGCTGCCTGAAAAAAAGGGAAAATGGAGTGGAGTGTGACTCAAAATGAAAAGGGCGTTCAAGCCAAAACCCGTGTAGTTTACTTTATCGATGCCATCCAAAGTTTAGCCATTGGTGAAAATTCCATTTTCAGAGTAAAACTCCAAGTTTTTTTACTTTTGGTCGTGAATGTAGTTGGAGAACACCTTTTGAAGGAGATAAGGTTATCTAGAGGGTATGACAGCTGTTTCCAACTATTTGTAGACACCCTATTTTTGACTGTCCTCAAGACTTGGTTGTGCTTGCAGGTACATCCAGCCACAAGTTCGATTGCTCATCGAGTACTCGACTTTCGCGGCGGAACGTCATAGGTTTAAGCTTTCCAAACCCTGTATCCTTCATGTCCCATTCTTGGACCATGTATTGGCCCTTCTACCTTGATCCTCATAGTGCACTGCCGACCCCTTTTTGGCTCTGCCGGCCTTACTTTTTCCCCTGCTTGCTACTGATGATGCCTGCCGACCATCAATGAAGCACTGCCGGCCACCTCTGATGGCCGGCAGAACACTTGTCTCAGCAGGTTTCACACCAGATCTTTTGAGCCAGCTGGTTTTCACTCATCTCCCATCCATACACGTGTATGAAGGGATGAAGCTCTTACCAAGCTTGTTTAACAAGCTTTGCTTTGCCCTCTTCTATATAAGTAGAGGCCCTTCCTCTCTATCAGAGGTTCATAAATTTTTTAGAGAAGTTGTATCTCTCTCTCTCTATATTTCCCATTCTCTTTCTCTATATTGTGTTTGTTTGCACTTTTGCACTATAACACATAGTGATACACCACCATCTTTGAGTTGAGGTTCTTGGGATTGTTACTTGAGCTCTGAAACTTGGTTTTTGGCCTCAGAGGTTGCTGGTTTCGAAGTTGATCTTCAAGGGTGAGTATATTCCCCTTTTTAGCATTTGTTTGTATCTCATTTTGGCCATCCTTTCATATTGTTTTAGGCCTTGCTTTCAACTAAAAAAAGTTTTGTATTTAAGTGCTTTTGATGATTGTTTAAGGTCTTTTTGGTGTTAAGAGTGTTCTACCCTTTTGTATGTCTTGTTTGGCTTTGCTTTGTGCCATGCTTTAAGGTCTTTGAGTTAGTCTTTGTTTGCCCTTTTAGCCACTGAAATCCAGTGGATTTTCAGTGGTAGGCATGTGGCTTTGAGGCCTCAAATCAGAGGGGTGACCCCCCTCTCTTTTTGTTTTGTTTGCTTGAGTTATTGGCCTATCAAAGTAGCATGTATTCCTATACTTTTGAGGCTTAGTTCAGGTACCTTTTTGTGACTTTTAGGACCTGCATTAACTCTATCCATGGCTGGTTTGGTCACCTTGTGCATGCATCTTGTATGTGTAGTGTAATCCCATTTGTGGCTCATCAAAGTAGCATGTCTTGCTAGCATGTATTGACTCCATTTCAGTGGGTTTTTGATTATCATTTGACATGCCATAACTCTGTATAAAGCTATTTTGGTTGTCTCTTGATTGGCTCATGCACTTGTAGAACAAATCTTGCTTACTATCCTTATATGCATGTTGTTTTGGCTCATCATTCTAGCATATTTTGGTTATTCTCCAGCATGATTTTATTCTTATTTTGGGCTGTCCTAGGACTATTTTGGGCTACCATGGTCATAGCACTCATGTTTAGTATAGCTACAGAGTAGATGCTTTGACTAGCCTTGAGTTTTAAGGGAGCTTGCATGCTTAACTTGTGATGTTTTCATGCTTTGGAATCATTTAAAGTGTTATATCAGTGCATATTTCATGGTCATACATTTGCAGCATGATTTTATTCTTATTTTGGGCTGTCCTAGGACTATTTTGGGCTGCCATGGTCATATCACTCATGTTTAGTATAGCTACAGAGTAGATGCTTTGACTAGCCTTGAGTTTTAAGGGAGCTTGCATGTTTAACTTGTGATGTTTTCATGCTTTGGAATCATTTGATGTGTTATATCAGTGCATATTTCATGGTCATACATTTGCATTTGTCATGCTTTCAATGCCCTGAAGAGTTCGTGTTTTATGCCTTATGAATGGATCATGTGCATGCCTCTATGCTTGGGTCTTTGGGATGCCATCTCAGTAGGTTTTTGGACTTATTTTGACATGATGTAACTCTGTTTTATGTTGTCCAAGTCACGCCATGTTTGGTTTTAATAGGTGTAGTGCAACACCCCTTTTGTAGCCTTGCATGCTTCATGTTTTCGGCCTTTTGTTCTAGCTTGTTATGGCTAGGTTCAAGAATGTTTTTAGACTCACCTTGACCTGCCTTGGGACTGTTTTGATGCCCTTGCCCCCTTTGGGGCTTGCTTTGTATAGCCATGGCTTAAGTCCCTTTGCTATTTTTGAGCATTGAGCTTTCTCGCATGCTTTATTTGTCTTGCTAGAGTGGTTTGGCACCATTTCATGCATGTTTTCAGAACTTTTGGGTGCTATCATATATCCATGCTTGTAACTCTTTAAGTGTGTTTAAGAGTCGCATCTTTATGCTTTGATCCTTGAGCCAATTGGCATGCATGTTTGCCTTGCCTTTTCATGCTTTTCATACTATCTTTTCAATACTTATGGCCACTGATTTGAGCATGACTGAGGTCTACCCCTTTTGGTTTAAGTCCATTTAGCATGTTTACTTGTATGTTGCTTGCATGCTCATCTCATTTAGCATTGTGTATGCCATGTCACCTCGCATTGAGAATGCTATCTTACATTAAGCATTGAGCATGCCATGTAGTTCATAGCATTGAGTATGCCATGATTGTTTCCATGTAGTTCATAGCATTGAGTATGCCATGTGTTTGCATGCTTAGGTCACATCGTATTGTGTATACGCTACTGATGATGCCTGCCGACCATCAATGAAGCACTGCCGGCCACCTCTGATGGCCGGCAGAACATGTCTCAGCAGGTTTCACGCCAGATCTTTTGAGCCAGTTGGTTTTCACTCATCTCCCCTCCATGGAGGGATGAAGCTCTTACCAAGCTTGTTTAACAAGCTTTGCTTTGCCCTCTTCTATATAAGGAGAGGCCATTCCTCTCTATCGGTGGTGGAGAAAAATTTTAGAGAAGTTGCACCTCTCTCTCTATATTTCCCATTCTCTCTCTATATATTGTGTTTGTTTATGCTTTAAAGTCCATTTTTCTTACACTTTTGCACTATAACACATAGTGATACACCACCATCTTTGAGCTGAGGTTCTTGAGCTCTGAAACTTGGTTTTTGGCCTCAGAGGTTGCTGGTTTCGAAGTTGATCTTCAAGGGTGAGTATATTCCCCTTTTTAGCATTTGTT